>CAUYQG010196245.1:0-11615 GCA_963574415.1 Tarsius wallacei
CTCTCTCTCTCTCTCTCTCCCTCTACCTCTGTAGCCGCCACTTTAATAAATCTCTTGGTCCCCAATGGGTGTGGAGTTGTTACTGGCGCCCAAGTCCTTTCACTAACGTTATGACTTTGGCAACATTCTTAACACTCAACAAACAAATGAGACCATTGAATTGAATAGCTATCTCATTCGCAGCTCATCTTTAGACTTTAACTAGCCAGATTTTACAACCTGGCCTCTGCCTTGGTAACGAAATGTTTCATCATCTACGTGCTTTGAATGTCCTTGCTTAGAATTCTCCCCAAGGTTTTGCTTTTAGCCTTTGTCCTACTTTCTGGTTGTCTCTAAACAGGCTGAGCATTCAGTAAACTTCATGCTGTTCAGATTCTTGCTCAACATTCCAGATGAGAACACAGTAGTCTTTTTGTTGCAAAGGAACGAGTTAAAGAATGTTCTCCTTTATGTGGTGATGGAAAACTTAGACATTACCTAGGTATGTATATCATACTGCTAGACATCTTTAAAAATATTTTAAACGAGTCAGCTCTTAATTATACGTGGCACTGAGGAGGAAAGTGTTTACTAAACCAAAATGATGAATACATTATTTGTTTTGGAAATGTAAGCCAAAAATACACTCAAGTCAACACATCATTTATGTCCTAAATAATTCAGTAACCAACATAGGCTCTTTCAGAGCTCTTTCATGTTAACTGAACTAGGGTGATGGAACAAGGTGCCCAGCTTATCAAGTTTTGACTGGCCTTTAGTGAGTAGCCATTTGTCAAGAGAGGCATTAAATATAGCTTTTAAATTCATTAGATCTATATTTGGAGACCTGAAGATTCTCCAGCTGGAACGCCAGTGTGCCCAGGTATGCAACTCAATATTCACAGAACATTCTTTCAAGATCTTTGCCTTCCATAATCAATTCATAGACTCCTCTTCCTGTTTGCACCCTTGTGTCAAGGCTTCCTGAGCACTAGCTCAGCAGAAAATTTCTTTACAACCACAATATATCTAAAAATCATAGTCCAAAAACCTTTGGGCAGACAAATGCCATTGATCCCAATGTCACATTTCAGGAAGTCACTGATCCAAGAATCATATTCAGCAGATTCCCAGGCATGACCAAACTTGCAAGAAAACCCAGAAGGGAAAATCTGGGAAATGGGCCAAGGTCCTGGGTGTCATTGTACAACATTCAAGCCAACTCTGGTTTCAAAATTCTTCTGAGATTGTTACTCCATGATTGAATGCATTCCACAATGCCTGGCTGCAGTTCATCACGCAAGAAATACACTGCAGAAATATGCTTGCATATGGCTAGCTTTTTGCAATAGGAAAATATAACCCTTAGTAGGAATGTTTTACAATTTACATGAAGTCTACCGATGAGACACTACCAAATAGCAGACATTAAACTGGATTAGGACTTTCTATCATACACACTCTTGAGCTAATTCCTTATCTTCTGTCTACCCTGCCTGTTTCCCCAGGTTGCTGTTTAGAATTAATAACATTTTATTTAAGGCATCATTGTTATAAGCACAGGGAAGGTGTGATTCAAATGCTATGGATGAGAAATGATAAACTTTAACAAGTTAATAGTCTCTCTAAATAATGTTAATATGATACAGTCTCAAAAATGCAACTATGTTTTTTTTGAAACCAGACAAGCGGTTTCTCAAATTTATATAAAAAAATTAAACAAGCAAGACTCTTCAGGAAATTTCTATGGGGGAGAGAAGGGTATTGAGGACAATTAACCCTACTTGAGAATAAAACATAGTACAATGCTATTGTGGTCAAAACACTACAGTAACAGCATCGGAAGAGATAAGAAAGACCAGTGGAATAGATGAAAAAGCCCAGAAATGTGTCCAATACGTAACCAATGTGAGTCTATGATAAAAATGACATTTCACGTCTTTCAGTAAGAATAATTTACATTGAAAGTACAATGAGCTGGGCTTGGTGGCTCAGCCTGTAATTCCGAGCTTTTGGGAGGCTGAGGTGAGTTGATTGCCTGAGCCCACGGGTTCGCAACCCACCTGGGCAACATGACGAGACCTCATCTCTACAATAAACCAAAAAATTAGCCGGACGTGGTAGCACGCGCCTGTAGTTCCAGCTACTTGGAAGTCTGAGGCGGAAGGATCGCGGAGCCCAGCAGGTCGAGGCTGCGGTGGCTGTGTGGCCGTGAGCGGCCACTGCACTCCAGTCTGGGTGATGGATTGAGACTACAACTCAAAAAAAAAAAGAAAGTGCAATGAGATACCACTTTTCATCTGTAAGATTGACAAAGTTCAAAAGGTTTAATAACTGCTCTGTTGGTGAGGGGACAAGGAAAATTACTCCCAAACATTTGCTAGTGAAAACGTGAGTAGGTTCCACCCCTTTGGAGGGCAATTTGGCAATATCTATCAAAACTGAAAATGCCCATACCCTCTAACCCAACAATTCTGCTCCTCCAAATGTGTCCTTCAGATATTCTCACACCTGCATAATGATCCATGTATAAAATAATTAATTATAGAATTGTTGGAGACAACAAAAAATTAAGAACAATGTCCAACATAAATGTCTATTGATTGGAATGAATTAAATAATGGTACCTCTATAAAGTGGAATGACGTGCATTTTAGATACAAAGTTAAAGATAAGGCAGTTCTAATGTACAGATATGGAGCAATCCCCAAGCTATACGGTTAAGTGAAAACCCAAATACGCAACATTATATATACAAGGGGAACCCCCAAAAAACCATGGAGTTATTTTTTGGACGGCAGTCCCCTTGTTGTACACTAGGAATTTGTCCTACAGATCAAACGGTCAACAGAAGTTTTTGTCTAGAGTTTTGAGAAGGTTGCATCATGGTTTGCCGAAGTGACATCCCAAGTTGTGGCAAACAGGTGACTGGTTCTTCCACCATGACAATGCACCTGCTGAGCGTTCAGCAGTTCTTGACCCAAAATTGGCATGTCCCCTGTGCCCTACCCTCCCTATTCACGCAATCTCACCCCAAGAGACTTTTTTTGTATACCTCAAAAGAAAACATTTTGCCCACGTGGAAGAGGTGAAACAAAAAGTGGCAGAAGCACTAAAAGGCATCAAAATTGACGAGTTCAAAACTCTTTTGAGCAGTGGAAAAAAAGTATCTTGATAGGTGGATTGCCTCAAAAGAGAGTACTTTGAAAGTGACTGACGTTTAAACATGTAAGAATAAATACACAATTTAAAAAAAATAAATACCGTTTTGTTTGCCCCCCCCCCCATAGAATGTAGAGGATAAGAGTGTTAAGAATGAATACCATGTGTAGGGGATGAAGGGACATAGTATAAAATACCTCTGAAAGAGAAAATAAAAATAAGAAATTAGTCCTAGTGGTTTCCTCTGCAAAAGATATTTAGATAACTGAGGGGCAGGAGTGAATGGTATACTCACTTTTAGCTATGTATTATCTTTTGTGTCTTTTGAATTTTTAATTGTAGGCATGAGTTACCTACCCAGAAGTGTGTTTTTTAAATTCTTTTTTAAGAAACAACAAGCAACACAGATAGCAGAAATAGAATAATATGAGGAATAATCTCTGATAAGTTTCCATACTATGGTCTAAATACCAAAGACATATAAATGGTCCTTATTCTTTTGGGAGTATTGAGCAATATAAACATTATTATTATAGAGGCCGACACTGGTAGATTGTAGAATGTGGGGATTGGGGAAGAAAGGCTTTACTCAGAGGAATAAAGAATCAGAGACTTTAAAATTAGGACGATTTAATGATCTGTCCCTGTACTCTGGAAGAATTTCAGTAACTGGAGTATTGGTCCATGGCTTTAAGTCAACTTAATCACCTAAATAACTTTAAAAATCATAGCCCTTGTTCATGAGCTCTAGCCTCTGAGTAATTCAAACCATTTTAGAAATATTATTTAAATATGCCCAACAGGGTTGAGCTGGAGCACTTTCTCACAAGACATGAGAACTCAATAATGAGTGCATTTTGTTTTACCTTTGGATTGTTTCTTGTACGTACTGTATAAAGTTAGGCAAGGAGGAGATCTGACCCAGATAGCTGTGAAATCTGACCCTTTCTGTAATGAAAAAAAAGCAAATTATGTAAGAACAAATTAACTGTAGCCACTTCTGCCGTCTAAGGACAGTGTGGTAACTCCTACCAGTAGGGAAATAGTTGCTCCCTTCTTCAGAGAGGCTGAGAAAAATAGCCTTTGCCAGCACTGCCCCTTGTAGCTCAAAGTTCTTATTTCTCAGATGAGCCATTGTTTTGCAAAACATGCTAATGAGTTTTGGGATAGGACAAGGAAGGGCTGGAAAAGAAGAATAAAAATAGTTCTGCATATAAAGAAATACAGCCTGGCATCCCAGCACTTTGGGAGGCAGAGGAGAGAGGATTGCCTGAGCCTAGAGATTCGAGACCAGCCTGGGCAACTTGGCGAGACCTCCTCTCTACAATAAATCAAAAAATCAGCCGGACATGGTGACACACGCCTGTAGTTCCAGCTACCTGGAAGGCTGAGGTGGAAGGATCACCTGAGTCCAGCAGGTCGAGGCTGCGGTGGCTGTGAACGTGCTGCTGCACTCCAGCCTGGGCAACAGAGGGAGACTCCGACTCAACAAAAAGAAAAAAGAAAAAAAGAAAAAATAATTGAGCTGAAGAATAGAAAACCCTAGAGAAAGGATAAGTTTAAGTTAGGAAAATATGAAAAGAGAAAAGACGTGAAAAGGGAAAGGGAAACCAAGCAACCTTCAATAAAAATGTCTCCATGCACAAATACCTCATGTGAGCGTTGCTTCGAGTAGGGTATGAGGGGACGAGGACTGAGAGCCTCAGTTGGGACAAAACAATACAGAAGAGTAACAGCTGCATGTGGGGAAGCAACAGACAAAAAGTAAAATAAATCTGGTGCAGCAATGCATGCCTGTAGTCCCAGTTATTAGGGAGGCTGAGGCAGGAGGATCTCTTGAGCCCAAGAGTTCAAGTCCAGCCTGGGCGACATAGTGAGATTTCATCTCTAAGATAAATAAATATAAATAAAAATAATTCTCCAAATCTTGAAGTAACTGAAAAATGCATAAATCACCTGGATTTCCCTGGGGAGGGACGCAAGATCTCAAGCTAATTTCCTTTGAATTTTAAAGGAGAAGGGACTTCAGCTGGCATCTGAGTTATTCCTTTCTCCTTTGAAGCCCTGCTCCATGAGACGCTGAAACAGGCAGCACTTTTGTATATCAGCAACATGAAACAGGCACAGGAGAGTGTTTGGAATTCCCCACTCCTTACTCTAGGAGTAAACTTTCAGAAGTTTAAGCTAGTCCAGTCTCTAACTCTTGGTCAGGAAATCAGGCTTCTCAAGACCTCCAATTACTCCTGAGGTTTTTTTTTAATACTTGCTTCCTCCAAATAACTTCCTAAGAAGTTACTCATAAAAATCTTCCCATGTTTTTGCCTAATGCTTTTATGAATTCATTTACATTTAAATCTTCGTTAATCTATCTCAAATTAATTTTGGTATTGACAACATTAAATAATGAGATTCCAAATACATGATTAAGTATAGAGTTTCTTTGAGCATAAAGTTTGGTGATGACTACCCAGCAAGCACATACTCCAAAAGAATGGGTCAGTGTTCCAAAGTGGGGTTTCATTTATTTAGGCAAAGACAGAAGTTTAACAGGGTTGCAACATTTTCCACACAAGATCAATATATATGTCAAAGTGATTTAATTGGTTACAGCTTGCTGTATTCCCAGAATTGCTTTAAGATTCCATAAGAAAGGGTAATGGTCTTGAAGAGTCTTATCTCTGATGCCATTTGGTCTTTCCTAATCATTTACAGTAAAAGTATAAAGACATTTAAGCTACAATTGAAGAAGCAGAAGTTGCAGCTGCATGCTATATGTCTCAGGGCACATAGCCACATTCCTCTCATGGCCCAAAATAATTTAAAGTTCCAACAGCTTTAGGTTTGAATTATTTAATTTCATGGTATATAGAAAGAAATAGGGAGAGACAACCTCATGTGTTTTTTTTTTGTTTGTTTTTTTGTTTTTTGTTTTGAGTTGGAGTCTCACTCTGTCACCCAGACTAGAGTGCAGTAGCTGCTCCCAGCCACCGCAAGCTCGACCTGCAGGGCTCCGGCGATCCTTCTGCCTCAGCCTTCCAAGTAGCTGGAACTACAGGCGTGCGCTACTGCACCTGGCTAATTTTTTTGATTTATTGTAGAGTTGAGGTCTCACCAAGTTGCCCAGGCGGGTCTCGAACCCGCGGGCTCAGGCAATCCACTCACCTCAGCCTCCCAAAGCATGGGATTACAGGCTGAGCCACCAAGCCTGGCTTTTTTTTTTTTTTTTTTAATGACCACTCAGTTCATTGTCCAACCCTTTAACATCAAGTAATCTTTTTTCCCCCTGAAAACAGGGCACAAGTTTCCTTTTGTAAAGGTAACATAAATTTTCCCTGTGAAAGTATTCCCCTCTGCTTTATCAAGAAGAGGAAACAAACCTTACCTCCAGAGACAAAAAGTTATCACCAAAATAAAGCTACATGAACAGACCTTACTGAAATAACTCTGAATTTCCATTCGTTTCCTTGTATACTTCCTTGTCACCTTTTTCACAATACACCATTCCTAGGAGCCCAAACTCCCTTTCTTTTATCTAGTCACTGTGCAATGTATCATTTTTTGTTAAAGTGGTATATAAGCCTCCAAGTTTGCTTCTTTGGGCTTCCATTTCTTTTCTGTGAAGCCTCCATGCACATACAAATATTAACACCAGTAAAATTTATATGCCTTTTCTTCTATTAGTTTCTCTGTGAACAGTTGAATCCACAGACTTTTTTTTATCTTCCACTATGTTAGTAAGCACTATTGGTCTGTGGTTTACTTTTTTGTGTTACCTTTGTTGAGTTTTGGTATCAATTACAGGTTTCATCATGAGCACCCTGAGACTTTTCTTATTTTTCTGTATCTTCTAGAACTTTTGTTTCATCTGAAAGTGAACTGACTATAGGCAAATTAGTAGGAGAAAAGGTTTGTTAATTAGTAATCAGTAATTAGTAGAATTTACTAATAAAATCATCTGTGACTAGGGCATTATTTATTTGTCTCGAATAGAGAGGTTGACAACTTTCCACATTTCTTCTACAATAATTGCTGTGTTTTTGCTTTTGGGGAACTACTTGGGGAACTTCCAAGTAGTTCCAGCTTCTTGGAAGTTCCAGAGGAACCTCACTCTGTCACCCAGGCTGGAATGCAGTGGCATGCTCATGGCCACCACAGCCTCAACCTGCCGGGCTCTGGTAATCATTCTGCCTCAGCCTTCCAAGTAGCTGGAATCAGAGGCACGCACCACCATGCCCAGTTTATTTTTTTATTTATTGTAGGGATAGAGGGCTCTTCAAGTTGCCCAGGCTGGTCTCGAATCCCTGGGCTCAGGCAATCCTCTCGCCTCCACCTCCCAAAGTGCTCGGATTACGGGCATGAGTCTCTACACCCGGCTAATAATTGCTGTGTTTTATTGTCTATCTCTTCTGAGGACCACATTGGCAATTAGTATTTTCTAGAAAATCATCTATTTTGCTCATTAAAACTATTTTTTTTTTTTGCATAGAGCTGAGGAAAATCATCTTTTAGAAGTTTTTAAATTTCCCCTATGTCTGTGGTTATGAATCCATTTTCTGTTTTTTTTTCTTTGTTTAATATGTTTGCCTTCTCATATAAAATAATGAGGTTAGCTATCAATTTTGGGGGCATTTGGTTTTATTTATTAGCACTATCACTTTTCTGTTTTCTCATTTTAATTTAATTTAATTTAATTTATTTATTTATTCATTTATTTTTGAGCTAGGGTCCTGCTCTGTTGCCCAGGCTGGAGAGCAGTAGTGAGATCACAGTTCACTGCAGTCTCACACTCCTGGGCTCAAGGGATCTTCCTGCCTCAGCACTCCGGGTGGCTAGCTCTACAAGCACATGCCACCATGCCTGGCTCATTTTTAATTTTTTTAGTAGAGATAGGGTCTCGCGATGTTGCCTAGGCTGGTCTTGCACGACTGGCCTCAAGTGATGCTTTACGATCCTTTTCCTGTTACGGAAAAATACATCCTCTTCTTCTCTTCCTGCCAAAAGTTGCTGTATGTACTAATTTAATTGTCTTTAATTGGCTCACAAGTATCGGGATCAAGAGAACGCTTCCTCTCCACCTTCTAGTGATTCACTGAAAGCGAACTGACTATAGACAAGTTAATAAGAGAAAAGGCTTACAACCGTATTTAATATCCATAGGGTTAGGGGAATTGCAGGAGATTAATTACCCAGATACTTGTGTGCCTTCTTCATGGGAAGGGGAAATGGGGGAAGTATGGCCATTTGAGGGGTAGTGTCTTTGCCAGAAAGGAGTACCCGAAGTGGGTAATTTATAAAGAGAAGAGGCCAGTTTTGTTCACAGCTCTGCGAGCTCAGCCTCTGGTGAAGGTGGGAGAGGAGGGGAGGGGAGGGGAGAGCTCGGCTCTTTGTGACAACCAGCTCTCAGGAGAATACTCTCAAGGGCCTTACTCATTGCCTCAAGGATGGCACTGAGGCATTCATGAGGGGTCCACCCCATAGCCCAGCCTCCGGGATTAGGACATTTCATCAGGCCCCACCTCCAAGACTGAGGTCCAGAGGGTCAAATAGCCAAACTATAGCAGGTAATAAGAGAACGCTTCCTCTTATTTTTAGGAAGAATGAGTGAGCCCAATGCTCAGACAATGGTTCCCAAAGAATTCTCTTTGGAAGTTGAATGAAACCAGAGAACAGAAAACAGTTTAGAAAAAAGTTCTTCTGAGCTCTAGGTGTGGTGTTTAATTGTCAGCCTCTTTCTTAATGATAGAGTTTTAATCTCCCCTGGTTTATGACATTTCAGAGAGAGGATGAAAAGGAACTGTGATTCTCTTTGCTGGGCCCTGTTTCTAGACAGATAAGAGAACTTCAGAGAACAGCCTCACCCTATGCTCTGGGAAAGCAAGGACCGAGTGTCCAGCGTGTAAGAGGTCAGAGAAACCTCGAGGCTGCTGCTTCCATTCTCTGTCAAAATCCATATCCCGGGTGCTTTTTCAGAGCCCAATATGGAAGTTCCTTGTCTGCATGTGGTTTTGATATCGTAGGTCCATTAGTTCCTTGTTTTTCTATTCTGTCTAGCAATCATATACTATGTGCTTGTAACTGGGCTAGGTGCTGGAGAAAGAAAACACTGGGCCCTCTCCCTCACCTCCCCAGCCCGCCCCAGGAGCTCACAGCCTGTTCTGCTGGTCCAGCTTGTTCTTCAGCCTCAGTTAGACTGCTCACCAAACAGGAGAGGGCCAAGGAAGGATGGCTTGACCCGGGCCACTTGCCATTACTGCAAAAACAAAGGACAAAAGCTAAGCTGGTTAATATGCAAGCTCAGTGGTCTGAAGGATCCTCAAAGTCATGGGGCTGTACCAGCCCTCGTTAGCCTGAATGAAGCTTTTGTGTGACTCTCTAAATCCTGCCAGTACCGGGTACCCGGACTGTGTTTCCCAGGGAGAAACCTTGGCTCTCTGTGCTAAGGCAACAAGAATTAAAGGTGGAGAGGCCTCCACTTCCCCCAAATTTCTCTCTTCTTCTTTTTTTTTTTGAGCCGGAGTATCACTCTATCACCCAGGCTGGAGTGCAGTGGCACGCTCACAGCTACCACAGCCTCGACCTGCAAGGTCTCATGAAGTTGCCCAGGCTGGTCTCGAACCCCTGGGCTCAGGCAGTCCTCTCGCCTTGGCTTCCCAAAGTGCTGGGATGACAGGTGTGAGCCACCACACCTGGCAGAATAAATCTTTATCATGCACGTAAGAGGCATCCTTAGCGTGAGTGAAAAGATGCAGCCCCATGATTCTAAAAAATGCACTCCCAGAGATAGCCTAGGAAAACAAAGGCTTTTGTTTTCACAGGCAATAAGAAGAGTGTTTCTGGAAAGTGTCTTTGGTCTCTCACAAAACATGACACCCCCCAGTCATTGACCCACTAATTTGTGACACCTCGTCTCTACAACAAATCAAAAAATTAGCTGGGCGTGGTGGCACATGCTTGTGGTTCCAGCTACTTGGAAGGCTGAGACAAAGGATCTCCTGAGCCCAGCAGGTTGACGCTGGGGTGGCCGTGAGCATGCCACTGCATTCCAGCCTGGGCAACAGAGGGAGACTCTGACTCAAAAAAAAAAAAAAATACATCTTAAGGCTAAAATTCTCTGTTACACTATGATTTTTTTTAAAAAAGCTGAATGAATGAATGAAAAGGAGGACAAAACATAATTAACATATTAATAAATAAACTAAAAACAGCAGACAGTGTCAACTGAAGAAAGTTAAGGTGCATACATTTGGAAAGGAGAGCTTTATTTCTCATAAAGTTTTGCAGCTTGCAGGGAGGTCAAACTGCAGGCTGGGGCGCACAGTCTGTCAGCCAGAAACCAGACCCAGATACTTACAGGGTGGAAAGAATAAGCCAGGGATTTATGCTAAATGGGTTGGCTAAATATACATATTCAATAAGTCACAGGAGGAGTCATGCATATGTATGACCGGAGAAACACGCACCGGCACAATGGAGCTTCATGACTACAGGACCCATGATAAAAAAAGGGTGGTTAGCATGATATGAGTGTGGAATGTGCAGCCTTCTGATGTCCAAAGGTGAAGCAGAGAACACAAAAACCCTCACTGTGCATCCCCCTTAGACAGTGGTCAGTGGTCTCTTTTTTTTTTTTTTTGAGTCAGAGTCTCACTCTGTCACCCAGGCTGGAGTGCAGTGGTACATTCAAGGCCACTGCAGCCTCAACCTGCTGGGCTCAGGCGATCCTTCCACCACAGCTTTCCAAGTAGCTGGAACTACAGGCATGCACCACCATGCCCGGCTAATTTTTTGATTTATTGTAGAGATGAGGTCTCACCAAGCTGCCCAGGCTGGTCTCAAACCCATGGGCTCAGGCAGTCTTCTCACCTCAGTCTCCCAAAGTGCTGGGATGACAAGTGTGAGCCACCACGCCCGGTGGTCAGTGATCTCTTACCAGACAAAAAGGGAAGGCAGCATTAGGGGTTGACTGATGTCAACCATGGCGTCTATCCAAAGGGCAGGTTGCTGTGTAGCCTTTGGGGAAGAAAGACTAGGGGGTTAAGGAGTTAGAACACATGAGGAGGTGTATCTGACCTTCCATCCTGTTATGGTCAGGAGCTCAACTTCCAAGGTTTCTCTAGGGTCTCCTTGGCCCAGAGAGAGTCCCGGCAATTGGTTGGAGGGCTTAGAATTTTATTTTTATTTCTCAGTAGAAATAACTTAAACTTCCATTACTAACAAAGAGCAAAGTCTTGAAGTAATCTCAGTAAAGGATCTTTTTTTTTTTTTTTTTTTTTTGAGTTGGCGTCTCACTCCGTTGCCCAGACTGGAGTGCAGTGGCCGCTCCCGGCCACCGCAGCCTCGACCTGCTCGGCTCCGGCGATCCTTCCGCCTCAGCCTTCCGAGTAGCTGGAACTACAGGCGCGCGCTACCATGCCCGGCTAATTTTTTGATTTATTGTAGAGATGAGGTCTCGCCAAGTTGCCCAGGCGGGTCTC
>CAUYQG010196258.1:0-18499 GCA_963574415.1 Tarsius wallacei
TGTAGTTCCAGCTACTTGGAAGGCTGAGGCGGAAGGATCGCCGGAGCCCAGCAGGTCGAGGCTGCGGTGGCCGGGAGCGGCCACTGCACTCCAGTCTGGGCGACAGAGTGAGACTCCAACTCAAAAAAAAAAAAAAAGTTATCTGGGAAACCTCAAAACCTGTATTGAATGCAATGATTGCTTCTAAGAGTGTCAAGGCTTCAGGAAATTAATGATTCAAGCCCTGTATTTCTTTCTATTCCTCTGCTGGTATCAATTTTTCTCACACCATTGACTTGAATCCTATCTTGTTTCTTTTTTCTCTACAAAGGTTGATTATATTTATTGTCCACCTATTACAAAGATTACTGAAGTTATTATTTGTTTTTTAAAAAATTATTCAGTTCTTTGGAGAGAATTTTAAACATTGAAACTCATTTTGCTATTTTTTTATAAAAAATATAACACAAAGTGCAGTGGTCAGCATTCTGTGAAGAATTTCTTCTGTAACAATAGATCTAGTGTGCATCCTTCTTACCCCTAATATTTCATAGCTACACTCTCCCTTTTCAATCCTTGAGAAAGAATGTTTAGAAGCATGATTATGTATTTTAACTGCAACTCATTTATCATCTTACATGACTATTTTTTCCTGATACTAAAACAACTTTTTGCAACATGACAATGATTCACGTGTTGAAAAGTAATGGGTCCTTAGAAGATATTTATAGAGAGTAAAGGAAATATATATATATGTGTGTATATATTATATATGTAATAAAGCAGATGCTGAGAGGGTGATGGCACTAGTGCTGTAGATGCAAAAGAATTTTAGTGAGAACTTGGAGACATCGTCAAAAAGTAATTTTTAGTGACTGGGAAGGGTAGGGGGAAGAGAAAAATGAAGATAAGTTCACTAATGGGTACAAAAATGGTTAGATGGAAGGAATTTGACAGTGGAGTAGGAAAACTATAGTTAAAAATAATTTATTGTATTTTCAAAATAGCTAGAAGAATTGGGATGTTCCCATCACAAAGAAAAGATAAATATTTGAGGTGATGGATTGCTCTGATTTGATCATTATACATTGTACACAGGTATCAATATATAACCCATATCCCCAAAATATGTACTATCCCCCAACTATGATATATAAAATATTAAAGGTGACTTCTGGTGTCAACCAGGCAGAAAGATGGAAGAACACCTGTAATAAACCTGATAGCCTAGAAGATCTTTCTTCAAAGAAAGGAAAGGCAAAAAGCAAGAAACCTAAGCTTTCAGGTGTTCCAAGTATGTAAGTTGGGAAACAAATACTTCTGTTAAAGTTCATGAGAAAATGCAATAAAAAATTAAAAGTAAAATGCCTCCCATCTATTTGTTTCTATGATGTACATAGCAACAACAGTTACAATTGATTGATAACTTTCTTCTCTGAATTAATGACAAAAATATGTTGAATAATATTAGAGTTAAATATAAAGGTTTTTGAACTTGAATTTATTCTCTGTAAAGAGAGACACAAATACACAAACAAAAACTGGTGCACATGTTAAATGAGCAGTTAAGATGTATTCTTTTTACCAAAAGGATAGAGAAGGAAATTCACCTCCTTGATATAAATATGAGACAGTGCCTTTTCATATCACAAACTCAAAATCTTCCTGTGTATGTAAAGCTTCTGTGACTAGAAGATGAATGATTTTTCATAAAATTTAAATTATGTTATCTCCAAACAGAATTTAACATATCAATAGCACAATTAAGAAACAGGTTGCAAACATAAAGTCTTACCTAAGGCTGCATACTGGATCAGTGGAAGTCCTAGGAATAAAAGTCAAATAAATTTAGATCTTAAATCCTGGTACCGCACCAATGTGATTTCCTTTTATTTACATCAACTAAAGTATTTGTCTTAAAGTATTTACTTAGTCTTTTATTCACTTCAGCTAAAGCTGTGGTCCCCAAACTTTTTGGCATGGGACAGCAGGATCATCAGACATTCGATTCTCATAAGGAGAGCACAACCCAGATCCCTTCCTTGCGGGGTTCACAATAGGTTAGCACTCTTATGAGAATCTAATGCTGCTGCTAATCTGACAAGAGGCAGGGCTTCACTCGACCATGCTCACCTCTGCTGTGTGTCCCAGTTCCTAACAGACCAGGGACTGGTACACATCTGCAATCTGAGGGTTGAGGACTCCTGAGCTAAAGTATTTATTTGTTCATCTATCTGTCTGATAACTTCTTATGTGTCAGCTAATGTGTGATGTATTTGTCTGTGTCTTTGCCATAATTACATAGCAGAAGTGGAAATTTTTGCCCAATAATTCTGTTTTTTCTCCATTGATCGATCAATATATTTGAACAGAAATTAAGAATTAAGTCAAAATTTTTTTCTTATTTATAATTAAATATATTTGTAGTCTCAAGTCAAAACACCTAAATGAATGGATAGTCAAAGGTTAATTACATCAAGTTACAATTAGTAAATGTGAATTTAATCAGTTGATTTAATAGGAACATTTTAGATTATGTTTTGTTATCTGGCAGGAATGCCTCTTAATAAAATATTTTCTAGCTCCATTTTCAAGGGATTTATGGGGCAAAAATGTAATTCAATTAAAAATCCTTATGGATTAAATTACTTAAAACGTTATAAAATAAGTGATATTTGTTGTTTTCAGTTAATTTTTAAAAAGGACACTCTCTAAATATCAAACCTTTCACCACTTTCTGAAGCCCATTTACTAGTATCAGCAACTTCCCTAGGATTTGCTCTACACTCAAAACTTAATATCCTTGATAGAGCACAGGAATTGCAAAACTAAAATTTATAAAATTGTTATGCATACCTACAAAATATAGAATGCATTTTTACATATGAAAAAGAGTATATTCTGTACTTGAGGAATAACTGACTCAGGAAAAGCTAGAAAATTGAGTTTTTTCCTATTCTCCATTCTTCCTGACACTTCATTCTGTGCTAGCAACAGTATTCTCACCATATTATTTTCAGTGGTACCAGATATGCCATTGGTAATTCTGAGATTAGATCATCTTGTCTTTGCTTACATATCTAAATAAGGCACACTACACAATGTACTGGCTATCCGAAGACCTAAACTTGAATGTCCTGGCTTTATTGCTTATTAGCTGATATTAGCAAGTAACTTAGGGTCCATTTACCTCAGAGGTTTTTTTTTTAAATAAAGATGTAGGGTACAATTAAATTCAGGGTTAGGTATATAACATTGATTATGCAAGTACCCTTGTAGATGAGGTATGACCCTCCCTCCCCTAGCAGTTTCCCTCAACTGCCAATCCCACCCCCCTTCCCTGACAGTTTCCCATTACTGCCAAACGCTTTCTTATAGTATTATAATTGTTCAAGGTCCACTTATGAGTGAGAACATATGGTACTCTGCTCTTTGTTTCTGTGATAGATCACTGAGTATGATTGACTCCAAATCCATCCAAGTTGAATATACCCAGAAGAACTCAAATCATTCTACAAAAAAGATACCTGCACACGTAGTTTGTTGCAGCTCTATTCACAATAGCAAAAACATGGAACCAACCATGTTGCCCATTGAAACTGGACTAGATAAAGAAAATATGGTACATATACACAATGGAATATTATGCAGCCATAAAGGAGGACAAATATATGGACTTCTCAGCAACTTGGGTGGATTTAGAGGTGGTTTTTAAAATCATCATAATAATTATAAACTTAACTTACAAAATTGCTCAAGGTTTAAGAGAATTTTTTAACATTTTCTGCAAAAGGATATCTGTCTTTGTGTGTTTATCATACCCTACAAAGCACTGGAGTGACAGTTCAGTTATTCAATGCAAATAAAGCCAGGTATACCATGGTTCTTTGTATAGATTGAATTTTTAAAAATCAGATCTTTGTTTTTTAATTGAACATTTTTCCAGTGAAATTATTTTCTAAGGGTTTTCACATAAGATACATAACTAAGCAGTTACCTAAAACAATATATTAGTAACCATTCAACAGTAAATACTTGCAAATTTAAATCTTTCTATTTGGTAAACATTAGACTTTTAGTTTTACATGGTAGAGTTTTTATCATTTAATATCTGGTCCACTCAAAGTGAAATGGTTAAGAGATCATGGTGCTTTTTTATTCATTCAATTAATCAAAGTGTCTGACATAGAAATACTCAAAAAATTTGATGTATGACTCCAATATTAATTTAAGATTCCAAGAGCAATATAAATTAGATTATTTGGGGAGGAGGACTTCAAAATGGAATGACATTATAATTATTTCACTATATTAAGATTTCATCCATCTCCCAGTCCCAAAATTGACTTGACTTAAAAAATCTAGATATGAGTATGTAATTTATTTTTATAGGCATATCTTTATAAGCATGGAGGATTAGAGAAAGAAACAGAGGATATTTTCTAGTTTTAAACATTTTTTCCCCATAGAAGAACTTAACAAGTTGTGAAGTGCATGAAATAATTTTAGAATATCATCCCAAACATCCTTACATTTAGGCATCTCATTCACAAGTGTTAAATCTACTTTAAGTCCTGAATTGTCAAGGATCACATAAATTGGGTAGCTGCCAAATTTCCATTTCAGTTTATGCTGTGTAGACAGAACATGTATGCATATGACCTGCATGAATCAGCTATTCAGCTGTCTCACAAGTTATTTCAGCTATTGCCAACTAGGTAAGAAAGAATATTCATTAGCATGAAAGTTAGAGTATTTGTTGTTGTTGTTGTTGTTATTATTGTTGTTGTTGTTATTACACTGGTTAAATTTTTTTCTAACCATTCTTTCTCACATATACAAAATGAAAGAGATGTTTTCTTCTTGAAATTTAGAAATATATATCACGTTTAAACATTGTTTAGTTATATTTTTAAGAAACTTCTTATACTGAAGTTATAAAACTTAAGTAAAAAATTTAAGACTATTCTTCTTAATTGTACACAGATATATTGGTAAGACACTTCTGACAAAATTGTAAGGATTATTCATACTGAAATTTCACTCTTAGAAAATAACTGAAGTGCTTATATGAAGAACCGTTTGCTGTTGCTATCACTGTATCAACTGCTTCACTGAAATTAACATGAAATATATGACATTATCTCATACTTCTTAAGATTAAGTTATTATGATGAGGTTATAAAATATTTTCACTGATCAAGCATGTATTGAACATTTAGAAATATTAGTCTTTCTTTTTTATTTTATTTTAAAGATGTGGAGTTCATTTCAGGATTGAGCAGATAAGTGGTTATTATACAGGTAAAGTTTAGCAATATTAGTCTTTCATACAGTCTTTTAAATATTTTTGTTCATTAAAATGGAAAATATTAAAGTAAGACAATGCTGTAAAATAAATGTGATTTTATTTGTAAAGAATGTACTGATTGCATATATAAACTATATTTATTTTTTATCTTAAACTGCCTATTTCAATTTTCAAGTATTTTTAGGAAGAGGTATTCACTTCCATCTCTCAACTTTATGAAAAATTAAAAATGAGTGTGTTTATATTTCTGTTGTAATCTTTTTAAGAAACTCTCTTCTATATTTTAATTAAATTTAACTCTCTAATAGAAAGAATTAATATAGTACAATACTGACCACTAAATTTATAACATTATAATAAATATTCACAGTGGTAAAATAAGTATTGACCTACAACTATAATAGGAGTTACATAGACAATTTTTATTTGAGAGATCTTATTTTTAGTGTATTTTAGTATCTATGTTATAGTTTCAAAGATTATATTAATCCTTGAGGTGTTACTTGTTAATATAATTAAAATAACTGCTTTATTTAGATTGTATATGAAATTAGTAGACACCAAATTTGTTACTGGGGTCATACACAATTAGAGTGCATTTTGTTTGCTAGTGGAAAAAAGATTTAAAATTAGATGCATTATTTATATGATTGACTATATATTGCCTGAGTTTTGATCTTGCCACCAGATGGCAGGAAAATTCAGAGTCAAATAGTTTTTGATGAGCAGAACGAACAAGGGTTTTTCTTGTTGTTGTTGTTGTTATTTTGGGTGTTTTTCTATTGATATTGTGCACAAAGTCAAGACATGATTAGTATAGCAGAAATACATAATAATACCTCATTCACTATGATCATGCTATAACTAACATTTAATATACTCATGTTATCAGTATCATGAGTTTTTAAATAATAAAGTTATTGTTTTAGTAGTATTGAACTTACTACAATGATTGGTACTGTGAATCTTGAGAGTTCCCAGGGTCAGAAAACCGGTTGCTTAGCTTCTTTATAAATAGGTATTCACTTAAAGGAATGGCATGACAATAAAGTATATAATCAGAATGTTAAAAAAATAATGATGGAAAATGAATAGAAAAAAATACTAAGCTACCACTTTAAAGTTAGTTTCTTTTTGATCACTTCCAAGAAGGGATTTATCTGTGGCTGATGTATGTCTTACTATTTCACAGAATAAACAATTTGAATCTTAGTGTAATATCACTTAGCATCTTCTGTAAATAAATTTAAAAATAACTACAAATTAGAGAAAAGACAGAAGAGAGAAAATATTCCCCAAACTGCAGTATGATTCTACAGTTTTAAAAATATTTTTAACATGTATTTTTCTTACTTTTTGAAGAAAAAGTTTAAGTCTGTTAACACTTTAAATATACAGAAGCTAGATAAATGAGGTAAATATTTCAATAAGTTAAATCTTAATGTACTTTAATTGCATATATTGTGCATACATTTTTTTATTGCCCTGAAAATAATAATGGCTTTAATCTTTCCACTTCATTTTTTGATGAAGTAGTAATTTTTTAAAATTTTGCTTTAAAGAATCACTGTGTGTCAAGAAGGGTAGGTATTGCTTTCTTTCTTTTCCAAAAGAATATGTTAACTAGAATTAAATAATCTAATTAGGTCAGGATTTATTCATTGATGTGATCTTTGAACAACAGTTTTCCCTGGCATATTAGCAAACAATTTTACACAGGTTTTTTTGTTTGTTTGTTTTTGTTTGTTTTTTGCAAAGAAAGGCAGCTATTCTTGATAAATTACCAACTACTCATTACTGAGATAATATAAACAGTGAAAGATTGCTTAATCCAGACAATGTGGACCTTAGGCAGTGACAGGGAATATGCCCTGCAGTTTCTATTTACTTATTTTGCACAGAAGAAAGTAGCATTTCACTGTGTGAACCAGGATGTGGTGTATCATTCAATGAAACAAAGTCTCATCCACTAGCATATTTTCTAAAATAGATACAGAGGGTCTCTCTTTCAATATTTCTCACTATTCAATTTGCTTAACAGCAGGTATTCAATGTAAGTACAGGTATAACTATTTTTCTCCAGATTCCTTTGTCTTTGACAAAGTTGAGACAAAAATTGGAGAGTTTTCGACTAGGTTAACTTAGAAATTTTTTAAGCTATCACAAGTAAAACAACCTGTTACAAATCTATAGGATGTTACCATGTAAACTTCCAATGTTAACAAGTGGGGGAAAGGCCCCGACAGTTTACAAAGATATACTTCTGGAAAAAAAGGCCCTTGTTTGCTTGCACAAGTGGTCACTCACAGTGATAAGTGACCCAGTGCTCCAAGTTCAGACAAGTTGCAAAAGAAAAAGAAAAATGACCCCCCTGGTCAATGACAGATGAACTTTGCATCCATCATGCTGCTAGAAGGGAAACAGCTAGGTGAATTGTTGGGTCTGTCTGCAGTCTTTCATCAGTAGCGCCCCATGGAACCATGCCTTGGGCAAAATGCATAGTTGTTCTGTGAGTGTTGCACCACACATTCTGGCTTTTACAACTTTTAAAATCAATTCTTAATAAATATAATGTGATATTATTTCTATTTCATGCTGAATTGAAAAGGAATCACTAGGTTTGGAAAAGAAGCAAAGTCATGGAATGGAAATCATGACACCTGAGTCTTGAGCACACAAAATGCATATTATCAATTGTGCCACCACAAATTATCATAATAAATGTTTCTGGGAATAACATACAAATGCTATCAAATGGCCACTTCATACAAAATGTATGATACCTGTCTGTTTTGCTGTCATAGTCAACGTTCAAACAGTAGGATTCAGTTCTCCACTAAGGTGCCCATGACCCTGTTGCTGTTCATAAAAGAGTCTTGTGTCACATCACTGATCCAAAGTAGCATCCCAATGACTTTGTGTTAAACTCAATTATTTTAGCTGTTAGCCAGTAGAAAAAAATCTTGGTTTAAAATAATAACTTTCAGTCTATTTGTTAAGTATGATTCTGTTTTGCCAAACATTGCCTTTTTAAGTTTTAAAAAGTGAAAGGACAAAAGTTTAATCCTTATTTGAATGTTTTTATTCAGACATATTACAGTTAGTGAAAAACAAAACAAAACAAATGTTAAAGGTAGACTAAAGTATGTAAGTAAATAAAGATAGAATATAATAGGGACAGGAGTTGAGGAATAACACATTAAATGAATGCTACTAAATTTATTTATTGAATAAGAGTAGGAGAAGCAGTACAGATATTGCAAATGTAACCCGTGTGACTGTTACTATATTTGAGGAAAATAAAATGATGCTAAACAAATTTATGCACACTACAGAGCAAAAAATACAACAAACAAACAGCAAAAAACTGACTTCCAGCTTTTTTGTTAACCTAACTTGGAAGCAGGAGAATTGGAGGAATCACACACACCTTAAAAAATTGAAACTATGGATTGGGTGTGGTGGTTCAAGCCTGTAATCCTAGCACTTAGGGAGGCTGAGGTTCGAGAACAGCCTGGGCAACTTGGCAAGACCTCATCTTTACAATAAGTAAAAAAAAAAAAAAAAAAAAATTAGCCAGGCATGGCTGTGTGCGCCTGTAGTTCTGGCTACTTGGAAGGCTGAGGTAGAAGGATTGCCTGAGCCCAGCAGGTTGACGCTGTGGGGTGGCCAAGAGTATGTCACTGCACTCCAGCCTGGATGATGGAGTAAGACTCTGACTCAAAAAATAAAATAAAATAATTGAAATTATGTGCCCATTTCCAATAAAGTGTTAATGAAACATAAACTCATAAAACAGAAGTTGTGTCAAGGCAAATTTTTTGTGATAAATTTCAAATCATGTCACTTTATACAGTAGTGCTGGATGGCAGGGATTGTAGAGGCTACATAGACAGAAAAACTTAGTTCCTTCTGCGTTAAATATTCACACATATATGAAGCAAATTTCTATGTTTTGTCATACTCCATAAAAAATCATTACTATCACCTGTAAGAGTAATGTGAATCTCAGGTTAGTCATTTAGTTTTGCTTATTCAAAAATATTTTTAGGGCCATAAACATCTGTAATCAATTTCAGAGTTATTTGTGATAACTAGGCAAAATTTGTTCCAGAATGATTCAAAATTGACAACAGGGGCTTTTCTCTATGACCTTAATTATTCATGGCAATGACTTTAAATGTCACCCAAAGGGGAAGAAAAAAGTTTATTGGGAGGGCTGAGAAAAATGTTCTATGTGCACATATTTTGTAACCCATTAGTTTTGCTGAGGAATATATCAAGCATATACTCTAATCACTGAGAAAAATGTATGTGGAGATTAAAAAACTGAGACTTTTGTTCTAAGATGAGGATCAAGGCAAGGATTCCAACTCCTGTCCCTGTTATTCAACACAGTATTGGAAGTTCTAGTCAGAAAAATTAGTCAAGCAAAGAAATTAAAGGTGTCAAAATTGAAAAGAAAATCTAAAAGTATCTCTGTTTGAAGATGATCTTATATGGAGAAAACCCTGAAAACATCACAAAATTATCATTAGAATAAAGAAAATTAATAAAGTTTAAAACTACAAAATCAGTATGGAAAATTCAGTTGCAATTCTATATATTAACAACAAACTATCAAAATAATAAATTTTTAAAAATCCCATATACAACAGTGTTAAAATAAAAGTAAATGCTTACACAAATACATACATACTTAGGAATTAGCCAAAAAGTTAAAAGACCTGTACAATGAAAACTACAAAACATTTCTAAAAGGAAGGAATTTTAAAATGCATAAATAAAATGGGCCACTTGAGATCCAATCCCCACCACTATACAATATATGCACATAGCAAATATGCACAGGTACCCCTGAATCTAAAATAAAATTTGAAGAAAAAGAAGACATAAATAAATGGAAAGATATTGCATGTTCATGAATTGGAAGACTTAATATTGTTAATATGTTAGCACTGCACAAAATGACTTACAGACTCAATTTTTTTTCAAAATGCCATTTTTTCAAAGAAATCAATTTTTTTAATTCTAAAAATTTGTATAAAACTACAAAAGAACCTGAATAGCCAAATCAATATTGAAGAAAAACAAATTTAGAGACATCATACTTTCTGATTCCAAAATATATTACAAAGCTAGAGTAATTAAAACAGTATGGTATTGGTATAAAGAGATATACAGGCCAATGGAGCAAAATAGAGAGTTCAGAAGTAATCTTTGGCATGTGTTATAAATGGATCCTGGGCACAGGTACCAAGAACACAATGAGGAAAGGATAGTCTCTTCAACAAATAGTGCTAGGAAAACTGTGTCTACATGAAAAATAATTAAATTAGACCCTTATCTTATACCACACACAAAAATCAACTAAAAAATGATTAAAGACTTAAATGTAAGACATGAAGTTCTAAGTCGCCTAGAAGAAAACATAGGGGAAAATATTCATGACGTTGGTCCGGGCAATGATTTCTTGGCTATGACACTAAAACACAGACAATAGAAAGAAAAACAGACATGGGATTAGGTCAAACAAAAAAATCTTCTGCATAGAAAAGAAAACAATTAACAGAATGAAAAGACAACCTACAGAATAGGAAATACTGTTTGCAGACCATATATTTGAAAGGGGTCGATATGCAAATTATGTAAGGAGCTCCCACAACCCAGTAGCAGAAAAACACCCCAATTTAAAAGTTGGCAGAGGATGTGAATAGACATTTTCCCCAAAGAAGACATACTCATGGTTCAACAGTATATGAAAATATGCTCAATATCACTAATCATTAGAGAAGTGCAAATTAAAAGGACAATAAGATATCATTTCATACCTGTCAGGGTGTTGCAAAGACTTTTGGATCTAGCCACGTGAAGCTGGACACTCCAAGTGAGGCAAAGCAAATGTATTACTCACAGATAGGCAGCAAAAATAAGCAGAATTCTGTAACCCGTGGCAAGTGGTAAACCTTAGAGAATTTAAGAAAGCTTAGAGAATTTAGGAAAGCTTTCCCAGAGTGGATGGAATCTTGATTGAATGTACCCCACAATGCACCAAGCTTTGAGTTTTAAACAACTGATCACTCTTGGATTACTGAGGTCAAGAGTAGTTGAACTGTTTTGCCTATATACTGGATTGCTCATATTCTGTGTAGATAATGACTTTTATGCACAATTTAAAAAATTTTTCGTGAAGTCCTATTTATCTAGTTATTTTCTTCTGTTGCCTATATCTTTGATGTCATATAAAAGAAATTACTGCCAAATCCTATGTTATGAGGCTTTTGCTCTATATTTTCTCTAAGTATTTTATAGTTTTAGATCTTATATTTAGTTCGTAGATCTATTTTTGAGTTAATTTTTGTCTATGATGTTAGACAAATGTCCAGTGTTATTCTTTTGCATGTGAATATGCAGTCTTTTTTGAAAATACTGTCTTTACTCCTTTGAATGTGCTTTATACTTTTGTTGAAACTCATTTGACCATACATGTGAGAGTATATTTCGTGACTCTTTATTTGATTCCACTGGTTTTTATATCTTACTTTATACCAGTACTGTATTGTTATTATAGCTTTGTACTAAATTTAGAAATGAGAATGTGCAGTGCCTACCGATTTGGTTTTCTTCTCCAGAAATGCTTTGGCTATTCATATTCCTTTGAAGTTTCATATGAAGTTTAGGATTTTGTTTTTTATTTCTATGAAAAATGGAATTTTGAAAGGAATTGCATTGAATCTATAAATCACTTTGTGTTATATTAACATATAAACGATATTAGGTCTTTTTAAATTTTTTATTTTGAAGATGTGATGAACAATTCATGGTTAGATATACAAATGTTCATTACGCAGGTACCCTTGTTGATGAGGTGTTGCACCCCCACCCCTAGCAGTTTCCCACTACTACCAATCCTGCACCCCCTCCCCTAGCAGTTTCCCATTACTGCCAACCCCTTTCTTATAGCATTATGATAATTGTTCAAGGTCCGCTTATTAGTGAGAACATGTGACATTCAGTTCTGTGTTTCTATGACAGATCACTCAGTATTATAGACTCTATGTCCATCTAAGTTGCTACAAAGTTTATAACTTTGTCCTTCTTTATGACTGCATAATATTTATTCGTGTATATGTACCACGTTTTTTTAGTCCAGTCCTCTTTCTATGGGCAGCATGGTTGGTTCCATGTTTTTGCTATTGTAAATAATGCTGCAATAAACATGCATGTGGAGGTACCGTTTTCATAGAGTGATTTGAGTTCCTCTGGATATATTCCCAGTAGCGGGATTGTGGGGTCATATGGAAGGCCAATATTTAGATCATTTGGAAATGGCCACACTGTTTTCCACAGAAGCTGTACTAGTTTATACTCTCGCCAATAGTGTAGAAGTGTTTCCTTTGCCCCGCATCCTCTCCAGCATCTGTTGTTTTTTGAGTTATTGATGATGACCATCCTGACTGAAGTTAGGTAGTATCTCAGTGTGGTTTTAATTTGTATTTCTTTGATGACTAGTGAGGCTGAGCATTTTTTCATGTATCTGTTGACTGCTTGTATGTCTTCTTTTGAGAAGTGTCTATTCATATCTTTTGCCCACTTTGGGCAAACTGACTGACCACATGCAGAAGATTAAAACAAGACCCTTACCTATCACCATACACAAAAATCAACTCTAAATGGATCAAAGACCTAAAGGTAAAACCTCAAACTATAAGAACCTTAGAAAACACAGGACACAGCCTTATGGAAATAGGAACTGCCAACCAATTCTTGATCCATATCCCAAGTATCCATGCCATAAGAGGTAAGATAGACAAGTGGGACCTCATCAAACTGACTAGCTTCTGCAAAGCCAAAGAAACCATTGAGAGAGTGGGAAGACGGCCCACAGAATGGGAAAACATATTTGCCAATTGTATGTCTGACAAAGGCCTAACATCTAAGATCTGTAAGGAATTCAAATGTGCTGAAAAGCAAAAAAATAAAATAAAACAAACAGCCCCATTACAAAGTGGCAAAAATTATGAAGAGTAAGTCTAAAATTCATGAGCATGGGATGTTTTTCCATTTAATTATATATTTTCCATCTTATTTTAGAAATGTTTTTGCAGTTTTCATTGCACAAGTATTTCACTTCTTTGGTTAAGTTCATTCCTAAGGTCTTTGTGTTTGTTTTGATGCCATTGTATGTGGAATTGTTTTCTTAATTTTGTAATCAGAGTGGTTACTGTTAGTGTATAAAATGCAACTAAATTTTATGTGTTGACTTTGTGTCCTGCTACTTTACTAAGTTAATTTATTCGTTCTAATAGTTCTTTGTGAAATTTTTAGTTTTCTACAAGTAAGATTACATTAACTGCAAACAAAAATGATTTTAACTCCTTCCTTTCCAGATTGGATGCTTATTTCTTTAAAAAAAAATTTTTTTTTTGCCTTATTACCATGACTAAAACTTCCGGTACTATATTAAGTAGATGTAGTGAAAACTGATATCTTTGCCTTGTTCCTGGTATTAGAGGTAAAGCTTTCAGTTTTTCACCAAGTATGATGTTCACTGTAGGTTTTCATATATGACCTCTATGTTGATGTAATTTCCTTCTATTCCTAGTTTCTTAAGTATTTTTTATCATAAAAGAATGTTAAATTTTGTCAAATGCATCTTCTGAATCATGAGATGATTATGATTTATTCCATTAATTTTGTTAGTGTACATTACATTGATTAATTTTTCCTATGTTGAAGCATCTTTGCATTCCAAAAATAAATTCCACTTATTCATGGTATATAATCCTTTTCATATGTTGCTGAATTCAGTTTGCTAGTATTTTGTTGAGAATTTTGCATCAATATTCATAAGAAATCTTAGTTTTTAGTTTTCTTTTCTTGTAGAGCCTTTGTCTGACTTTGGTTTCAGGGTATTCTGGCCTCATAGAATGTTAGAGAATGCTCTCAACTATGTAATGTTTTGGAAAAGTTTTAGAAAGATTAGTCCTTTAAATATTTGGTAGAATTCATTGATGAAGGTATCAAACCTAAGGCTTTTTTTTTTTTTATCAGAAGATGTATGAATACTGATATAATCTCCCTAATAGTCATTGTTGCTTTCAGATTTCTATATCTTCAGGGTTTAGTTTTGGTGCATTTTGTTTCTAGGAATATTTCATTTTATCTAAGTTATCCAATTTGTTGGCATATAATTGTTCATAGTTGCCTCCTAAAATCCTTTTTATTTGTATAGAATCAATAATAATGTTTCCACTTTCTGATTATAGTAATTTGAGTCTACTCTTGATTTTATCTTAGTACATATATAGGTTTACAATTTTGTTGATATTTTCCAAGAATCAACTTTTAGTGTCATTGATTTTTTTCCCTGTTCTCTATTTTATTTGTCTCTGCTCTGAACTTTGTTATTGTCTTCCTTCTGCTAGATTTTTTCTGTTCCTGTAAGTTATAAAGTTAAGGTATTGCTTTGAGATCATTCTTGATTTTTACTACAGACATTTATAAGTTTCCTTTTTTGGTACTGTTTTCATTATATCCCATAAGTTTCAGTATGAAGTGTTATTGGTTTTATTTACCTCTAAATATTTTCTAATTTCCTTTTGGATTCATAGGTTATTTAGAAGTGTGTAGTTTAATTTCAATAAATTTGTGAATTTTCAAGTTTTCCTTCTGTTATTAATTCTAACATCATTTTATTATAGTCGGATTTCAAAATGTTTATGAAAAATACATATATCTTGTAATATGTCTGGGTATGATCTAGTTTGAGGCACTAAGAAGGAAAAAAATAGGAGTTTGAAAAAGTCCCTATTAGAGAAACACAAATTCTGCTAAAATTGAAGAACAAACAACAACCATATGGTGAAGCTTGGGTAAAAGAATGGTGAAATCATTAATGCTTTTTAAAAAATTTATGAGAACTATACCCTCTCAGAATCAACAGTTTACAAATGGGTAACTCATTTTAATAAGTGAAAGGACTGTGTTGAAAATGAAGCCTACAGTAGCAAACTATCTATATCAATTTGTAAGGAAAAAAATTAATCTTGCTTGTGCCCTAACTGAAAAAGACTGATTATTAACAGTATAAATGATAGTCATCATCAAAAACAACTTAATTGCTTCTGATGGAAAAATTAAAGTTGAGGTAAACTTTCCATTCAATGGGTGCCAAAATCATTGCACCCAGATAAGCTGCAGACAAGAGCAGAGCTTTTAATAAAATTTTGAGTGAGATCAAGATCCTGAAACATTTCTTCAGAGAAGTGTAGCAGGAGATAAAACATAGCTTCATCAGTATGATTCTGAAGAAAAAGCAGAATCAAAGCAATGGCTACCAAGAGGTGGAAGTGGTCTAGTCAAAGCAAAGGTGGACCAATCAAGAACAAAATCATGGCAACAGGTTTTTGGAATGTTCAATAAGTTGTACTTGTTGACTTTCTGTAGGGCCAAAGAACTATAACATCTGCTTATTATAAGAGTTTTTTGGGATAGTTAGTCAAGCCGTTAGCAGAAAAATTCCTTTAAAAAGCTACAACAAAAGTCTTTCTTCATCATGAAAATGTTCCTGCTCATTGTCTCATCAAACAAAGGCAATTTTCAAGAGTTTCAATGGAAAAGCATTAGGCATTCACTTTATGGTCTAGATTTGGCTACTTCTGATTGCTTTTTGTTTCCTTATCCTTAAAAAAATCTGTAAAGAGCACCCATTATTCTTCAATTAATAACATAAAGGCTGGGCTCAGTGGCTCAGCCTGTAATCCCTCGCTTTGGGAGGCCGAAGTGAGTGAATTGCCTGAGCCCGCGGGTTCGAGACCCGCCTGGACAAGTTGGCGAGACCTCATCTCTACAATTAAAAAAAAAAAAAAAAATAGCTGTGTGTGGTAGTGTGTGCCTGTAATTCCAGCTACCTGGAAGGCTGAGGCAGAAAGATCCCCGGAGCCCAGCAGGTCGAGGCTGCGGTGGCTGGGAGCCATCACTGCACTCCAGTCTGGGCGACTGAGTGAGATTCCAACTCAAAATAAATAAATAAACAAATAAACAAATAAATAAATAAATATATATATATATATAAAACATAACATTAAAAAGCCTGCATTGGCATGGTTATATTTTCAGGTCCTTCAGTTTTCAGCTCATTAAAGTCTTTAAATATTACTGTAGAGTTGCCTGTTTCTTCCTTCATTTTGTCAGTTTTTGCTTCATATATCTTTATGGGTTCTTATTGACTACATTAATGTTTACAATTGTCATGTCTCCTTATTGTATTGAAATTTTATTATTATACAATATTCTTCTTTATGTCTTGTAAGCTTTTTTTGCCTTAAAGTTTATTTTATCTGATATTCGTATAACCACTCATGCTGTCTTTTTATTATCATTTGCATGGAATATCTTCTTATAGCCTTTCACTTCAACTTATTTGCATCTTTAGACCTAAGTTGAGTCTTTTGTAGACAAGATAATTGGATTTTAAAAAAGTATTTTGCTGATTTTACTCTTTTAATTGCAGAGATTAGCCCATTCACATTTACAGTAATTACTGATACAGAGGAACTTAACTTCTGTAATTTTACTATTTTTTTATATGACAAATGCTACATTGTTGTTCCTAATTTTTTGCACTACTGCCTTCTTTGGTGTTGATTTTTCATAGTGATACATTTAAATTATTTCTCATTTCTTATTGTGTTTACTCTTTATCTGTTTTCTTTGTTGTTAGCATGAGATTATATTTAACATGATTTTATAGCACTCTAATTTGAATTTATACTTAAATATCTTAAAACAATTTTTTTTTAATTTTAATTTTAAAATTGTGGGGTACAGTTCAGGGTTAGGTATACAAATATTCATTGTGGAGTTACCCTTGTTGATGAGGTGTGTCCCCCTACCCCAGGCAGATGTCAACTACTGTTAATCCCACCTCCCTGCCCCTCATTCCCCCCCGCAGTTTCCTGCTACTGTTTATCCTTTTCTTTTTTTCTCTCTCTCTCTTTTAATTTTTATTTTAAAATTGTGGGGTACAATTCAGGGTTAGGTGTACAAATATTCATTGTGCAGGTCCCCTTGTTGATGAGGTGTGCCTCCACCACCCCAGGTAGATATCAACTACTGTCAATCTCACCTCCCCGCCCTCCTTCCCCCCACCACAGTTTCCCACTACTGTCAATCCTTTTCTTATAGTATTATGGTAGTTGTTCAAGGTCCACTTAAGAGTAAAAACATGTGCTACTCAGCTGTTGGTTTCTATGAGAGATCACTCAGTATTATAAACTCTAATTCCATCCAGGTTGCTGCGAAGATCATGATTTTGTTCTTCTTTATGGCTGCATAATATTCCATTGTGATAGGTACAATTTTTTTAATCCAGTCCTCTTCTGATGGGCAACAGGGTTGGTTCTATGTTCTTGCTATTGTGAATAATGCTGTAATAAACATACATGTGCAGGTATCTTTTTTATAGAGTGATTTGAGTTCTTTCAGGTATTTTCCCAGAAGGGGGATTGCAATGTCATATGGAAGGTCAATTTTTAGAACTTTTAGGAATCGCCACACTGATTTCCACAGAGGCTGTACTAGTTTACTCTCCCACCAATAGTGTAGAAGTATTCCCTTTTCATTGCATCTTCTCCAGTATCTGTTATTTTTTGAGTTATTGATGATGGCTATTCTGACTGGACTTAGGTGGTATCTCAGTGTAGTTTTAATTTGCATCCTTGATGACTAGTGAGTCTGAATATTTTTTCATGTATCTGTTGGCTGCTCATATGTCTTCTTTAAAGAAGTGTCTATTCATATCAGTTGCCCACTTTGTAACAGGGCTGTTTGTTTTTTTCTTTTCAGCATGTTTGGGTTCCTTATAGATCCTTTATGTTAGGCCTTTGTCAGACATGGAGTTGGCAAATATTTTTCCCAATCTGTGGGCTGTCTCCCTGCTCTCTTGGTGGTTTCTTTAACTTTGCAGAAGCTTGCCAGTTTAATGAGGTTTCACTTGTCTATCTTATCTCTTATGGCCTGGGCACTTTGGGTTTTGAACAGGAATTGGTTGCCAGTTCCAACTTTCATAAGAGTGTCTCCTGCATTTTCTAAGGTTCTTACAGTTTGAGGTTTTACATTTAGGTCTGTGATCCATTTAGAGTTAATTTTTGTGTATGGGGATAGGTAGGGGTCCTGTTTCAATCTTCTGCATGTGGTCAGCCAGTT
>CAUYQG010196260.1:0-30918 GCA_963574415.1 Tarsius wallacei
GTGGCTGCTCCCGGCCACCACAGCCTCGACCTGCTGGGCTCCGGTGATCCTTCCGCCTCAGCCTTCCGAGTAGCTGGAACTACAGGCGCGCGCTACCACGCCCGGCTGATTTTTTGATTTATTGTAGAGATGAGGTCTCACTTGCCCAGGCGGGTCTCGAAGCCGCGGGCTCAGGCAGTCCACTCACCTCAGCCTCCCAAAGGCGCGGGATTACAGGCTGAGCCACCGAGCCCGGCTCATACCTGCTTTCTAAAGCTTCCAGTTCCAGGATTCTATGAGGGTAAGCTATGAATTTTTGTGCCACTTTGAACAGGATTTAACAAATACCTGGGGATGAAAAGGAGTAACCTGTTTTCTGTTCTCCAACATTTATTTCCTTTACCCCTTGTTAAGATGGTCTTCATCAAATTGAAGTTTTAGTGTTTTGTCACTTAAGGAAATGGCTGTGAGGTTATTTTTTAAGTAGATTAAAGGTACCTTCTCAACATTTACTTTTGCTGATCATTGTGAAGTACAGTATCAGAAAGGCACTGAATTCCTCATTCCTAAAGCCAACACCCGGATTCTGCCTTCACTTAGTTAGCTCTGACCAGAAGCATGTTATCTTCATCTATAAAATTATAAATCAAACTAAAGGAACTTTGAAGACCCTTAAAGTTATGAGCCTCTGTGATATTTTTTCTTCCCGTTCCATCTGAATCATGTTCCCTAAATGTAAGCTTTAGTTGTAGTATATATGCTTTTAGGTTTACTCACTAACTGTGGAATGGAATGCCACTTATCTAGGTGGATTTTGCTTTTGCAGTGTGTTCATTCACATTCCCTCCCTTGATCCTGAGGTAGAAGAGGCAAACATTGCTATTGCAGCAATTGCATAGAGGAAGCATTTGTAGAGGGTACTTCTAGACTCTTTCAGCCCCACATCAAATGTGATTATCTGCAAACTATTCCAACCCCAGGAACTGTGAAACAAATTAAGAACGAGAAAATCCAAATAAACTTTTTCTTGGAACATTTTATGGCTTCTCAAGAAGTCTGAGCTCCCACAGTATCCTGTCCACAATCTCATGACTCTCACCACACTGTATTAGCACTTTCAATTTATCTGCAAGTTTCTTACACCCTCCGTGCATATATTCATCCACCCAGATAAAACTATCCAATACAGTAAGTTCCTTACATACAAATCTTCAAGTTGCAAACTTTCAAAGATGTGAATGTGTGTTCGCATGTCCAATCACTTAAGTTAGTTCACATGTCTGGACTACATTGTCATATGCATGCACCCTCTTCAAGTGGTTGTGCTTTTGTGTACTTTATAGTACTGCATAGAATACAGTAGTACATTATCTTTATTTCAAGCCCAGGATGTCTGGAAGCTAGCATAAAAGCAACAGTGATGTAGCTGGTACTGTATAGCCAATTGTGTCAATTGAATACCTAGGCTAACTGTTGGACTTACAAAAGCACTCTCAGGACAGAACTCATTCATAAGTAGGGCACTTACTGTACCTACTATGTGCCAGATAATGCTCTGTGCATTAGGGAAGCAAAGGTGAACAAATAGGCAAGGCTTTTGCTCTCACAGAATTTATATTCTACTAGGGGAAGCAAAACACAGCTGCTAGTAAGCAACATGGTATATCTGCAGATTAGAAAAAGACATAAGGAGCTGGGCACAGTGGCTCACCCCTGTAATCTCAGCACTTTGGGAGGCCAAGGTGAGAGGACTGCTTGAGCTCAGGCGTTCAAGACCAGCCTGGGCAACATAGCAAGACCTCATAAAATATGTTTTAAAAATTAGCTGGGTGTGGTGTTGCATGCTTGTAGTCCCAGCTACTCAGGAAACTGAGGCAGAAGGATCACCTGAGTCCAGGAAGTTGAGGCTGTTGTGAGGTACTGATAGTGCCACTGCACTCCAGCCTGGGTGACAGAGTGAGACTCTGACTCAAAAAAAGAAAAAGAAAAAGGCATAATGGCTTAAAGCAGCAGTCCCCAACCTTTTTTGCATCAGGGATTTTTTGTGGAAGACAATTTTTCCACAGACCAGGGGTGGGGTGGGGGGATGTGCAGTCAAACCTCACTGCTAATCTGTATTTGTAGCCACCAGCATCATTGCCTCAGCTATACCTCAGGTCATTATGCAACCTGGATCCCTCACATGAGCAGTTCACAATAGGCTTCGTGCTCCTTTGAGAATCTAATGCTGCTGTTGATCTGACAGGAGGCTGAGCTCAGGTGGTAATGCGAGCAATGGGGAGTGGTTGTAATACAGATGAAGCTTCACTTGCTTGCCCACTGCTCTCACCTCCTGCTGTGTGGCCTGGTTCCTAACAGGCCACAGACTGCCCCTGGTCTGTAACCTGGGGCTTGGGGATCCTTAGCTTAGGGAGTAGGCAGCAACATTGTGTGAGTTCAGAAAAAGCCTCTGCTTCAGCCAGACTCAGGCCCCTGCTTAGGAGTACAGCTTTGAGAACAGCGGGAAGGCTGGATTTTAAGACTCGCTCACTCCCTCAGCCAAGTGAGCCACCTTACAAGGAAGTGATAAATAATATGGAGAAAAAGCCAAGCAAGAGATATATAAAGTGATGTGGTCATGTGGGAAGGAGGAATGTGCTTATAATGTAGTTGACAAGATGACATTGAGCAGAGACCTCAAAGACATGAGGGAGCAAGTCATGAATGAGGAGATGCACATTCTAAGAAGAAATGCAAAGTCCCTGAAGTGGGAGCAAGTTTAACCAGGTCAAAAAACAGCCCCAAAAGCAGAAAGAATGAGAAGAGAGAAAGGAGACTGGGTCAGTAGAGTAGCAGGGCATCAGGTCATGGAGCTACTAAAACAAACAAATAAAAAAGAACACAGGTAGGCTCCATGGCTCAGCCTGTAATCCCAGCATTTTGGGAGCCTGAGGTGAATGTATTGCCTGAGCCCGTGGGTTCGAGACCAGCCCGGGCAACTTGGCGAGACCTTGTCTCTACAATAAATCAAAAATTAGTGGGTCAAGGTAGTGCGTACTTGTAGTTCTGGCTCCTTGGAAGGCAGCAGGATCGCCAGACCCCAGCAGGTTGACGCTGGAGTGGCTGTAAGCGTGCCACTGTACTTCAGCCTGGATGACAAAGTGAGACTCCAAGTCAAAAAAAAGAAAACATAAAACCATCTTCTTATATTGGGCCCACCTAGATAATCCAGGATATTTTGAGGTCAACTGATTTTGAGGTTAACTCCCCCCTTGTCATATAACTTATTCACAGTTTAGATTCACATCTACAGTCACAGATTCTGGGGACCAGGACATGGAGATATTTGGGAGGACTTATTCTGCCTACCAGAATGTGTTTAACCTGACTTACATGCATGGCTTTTCAAACATTTGGAAGTGACAGATGAGGAGCCCTTACTACCTGTATTTTCTCTTGGCTGTTAGAAGTGTATGTCATTTGATTGTGTCCTGGTCATTTTTCTTCCCTTCACACCTCCTATTTTATAATCTGGTACATCCAGCTACAGTTCTTGAATATGCGGCTTCTTCCCATTTTAGGACCTGCTTTATAATAAATGTTGTGGGAATACTTTTTACTTCCTACTCACTTCCATCTTTTGGGGCTTTAACTCCACAAGGACTCCATCTGCTGGAACCCACAATGATTGTTCCTCAGCCAGCTCCTATGCCCACTCACGGTGACCATCAGAATTGGGTCCTTGTTCTTTTGTTTCTCAAACATGCCACACACTCCCATAATGCTTGACAGGTCTCTGCCTTGAGCTGGTGAACAGAAATTGCTACTCTTGTGAATGCCCTGGTTCCTTGGTTTGTTGCTTTTTTCCAGCTCAGTCTTTGCCTTGCAGTCTGCCTTTTAACTTTGCTCAAAAACATCAACCCCATCTTTGTTGGATAGTGTTTCTGCTGCTGTCAGCACCCAACATTCCAGTTATGCCACACTGCAAAAGGTTGTGCTTCAACATGTTCTGGGAGTGTTTTCCCCCATACAGCATATCATGTGTTTATCTTAAGATGGGTGGGTTTAATTATTAAAGGCTTTGGAGTGTGTCTGAAAGTTTATGTAAGGAAAACAAATCGATGATTCTTACTCAACCAACTTGAAAAGGCCATTCTGTCTCACTTATTGCGATGTTGTGCAAAATTCCTTTTTTTTTCTTGCACTGTTTCATATCTTGATGGAAGCTTATGTGAAAATGGGCAATTATCCAGAGACTCTTCACACATGTGTAAAGACATACATACACAGGATAGTCATAGCATCATTTTTGTAGCTGTAAAATACTGGAAGCAGATTAAATGTCCATCAATGAGGAACTACTGAAATTAAATACAGTACAGTCATACTATATTACTCAGCAGTTAAAAAGAACGGGTGTGTGTAGTGGCAGAGAACAATTTCCAAGATGCTTAAAAGGGAAAGTAAAATACATGCCTACATGTAAATATACAGAAAGAATTAAGAGAGATTTATTTTCAGTTTACTTCATTTGACCTACAGTTATAGCCTGATATCTAATCACCAAGGTATGAGAGTCTTTTTACACCCCACCTTTGGCTTATAAGGCATTTCTTTCCATCTAAGACTGGTTTGGTTGATCTAGGTTTCCTTCCCAGCTGAGTGTCCCCATGATGCCATCTTTTGAGTTGATTAATCACAGCTAAGTTCTTCTCTCAGGATACATGTCCTTGTTAATTTAAAATAGTAATAACCTCATATACCATTTGCATTATTTCCATCGGTTTCTGTTGTTCTTCCATTTTTGGTGGGAGGATGGGACATTAGAGGTTCAATTAAGTAACATTGAGTGTCACATACTTTGAAATAAAAACTTTCAGTGTATAGGATGAAGAAAGGAGAACTGAAGAAGAGGTGAAGTCATGTTGTAAGTGGGAAGGGAAATGGCTTTGTTATGTTGTATTATGATAAATGCTAACAACTTAAGTAATTGTCCCGATTTCATTATTATTTGGTGTTTTAATTAACAATTTTAATCTGCAAGAATTCCCTCAAACGAGTTTTTTCAAGAAAGAATTATCCTTGTAACGGAATAGAAGAAAGTATTTGATTTTTAAAAACTGTGATGGATTGCTTTTTCAAAAAAGGAAAAGAAAAAGAGGTGAAAAAAATCCAGTGGAAGCTTCCAAAGAGTTAATAAGAGCAGCAAATTTTATTTGCTGTGCTGTGATGCACCTGCTCAAAAGTGGCTTATACTTTGGGCAGAGCCCAGGGTGACAACTAGGAAATGGAAATTATGTAAGGCTTTGTATGAGATAGTGTGGGCAACTCATACCAGCTGAGCATAACACAAGGTACAAAAACCAGAACACTGAAATGCTACTGAACTGATCTTCAAAAGTCACACACGTTTATGAATACACCAAAAGTCAACACCAGAGATGCAAAATGAAACAAGTTTATTTTCTGCAATGCCTTCTGTAAATTACAGAGACAAGATGCTAAACTACAGCATATAATTTTTCAATATTTAACCAGCGTACTTGTAATAAATATGCATCCTGAAACAAGATAAAGGCTACACTTTGTCAGGCATCTACAAAATGTCTCAAGTTTTATCATCTGCAGCATTTCTGTGTGGCATGGGGAGTGGGGAGAATTGTTTTGTATTTTCTTAAGTGCTGTGACAAAAAGTCCTTTCACATTTCTTTGGAGCATTTTTGAAATTGCTTAACTATAATTAAACAACTTAAGAAAAGTAACACCAAGCTTTAAAGCCATTCTTGCTTTGCTGGAGTTGGTCCCCATCCAATACAGATTAACATATCATCCAGTACAGCCAAGCACCCCCTGAGCCCAGGCAGCCCTGTGGTACGCAGGCCCTGTCAGAGCAGGCCCTGCACTTTTGTTAAATACTTTGGCGAGTTCTGTATTCTGTTTATCTCCATGAACAAGATTAATGCCATATGGGAAGCTGCAAGTAAGTTAGAAACATTTTTAACCTGAAGGTAAAGTGAACAGAAATATTTTTACCCAAGATCTTTGCTATGCACCATATTATATTAAAATATCAGGATTTTTAATTTCAAAGTTGAAAAACCTATTGGTACTAACAGTCCTTCCAGAAACAACTTATGGGCACTGGTAGAGTTAGGACATTCAAAAATATTCAACGGGTAAGACAAGGATCTACTATATTCAGAAATGCGCTACAATTCTGAGGACACAATGGCAGAAAGTCCTTAGGGGTATTGGTGGCAGCTGATATTAAGTTTGGAATACATAACTACCTTTTACTATAGCTGAAAACTTTGAGGAAAAAGTTATATTTTCAAAAAGTCTCAAGCATGGTTACCTAAAAAATATTTTGTTAATATAATCTAATGTAATTTCACTTATTTAGGGGTCTAGATATGAAAACACCTTTAAGAGCCAATAAAAATATTACAGAGAAAAAAAACACTTTTTAAAAAATTGAGGTTAAGAACTATGAGGCATTTATTTTGGCTGTAAACACACAAGTTTACTGTCCCTTGTTGAAACACAAATGCTTGGATTTCCTGAGCTTCACAGATAACAGCAGGAGGCAAGTTTGCATAGAAATTTGCAATATGTCAACAATTAAAAAAAAACAAACTGAGAACTTGCTTTTGTTTTTAAACTTCATATTTTAGTTAATAGTGCTTATCAACTACTAATAAGCACTATCAATAGTTATCTATTAACTGAAAGATTGATAATCAGAGTGATGGGGTATATAAGGCAGATGGGGGAAAAGATGGAATTCGAGTTTTTAAACCCACAGGATATTATGATAAAGGGTCTTAAGCATGCACTTCATAACTAGTGACATACTAATTTGGTTAGAAATTAATTAGAAGCCAAAGGCAAAAAGAGCTCTCCTGTGCTGCTGGCACAGCCTGAATAGAGGAATGGAAGCAGCATTCACTGCATGGAGGCCTCATATATCACCCAGTGGTGATGAGGGAGCCCACCTGTCAGCATCAGGACCAGACTTCTGGGCATGGCTGATCCCAGCTCTGGAATCTGAAGGGATGACAGGGACTTTTCACCTTTGCTGGTTTGAAGTCTCTAAGCAGTTCTGAGGAAGGCAGTCTTCTTCTGGGACCAGTCCTTAGAGACCTTTGGAAAGGGAAGAAGCTATGCTAGGTCACAATGCATACCACGAATGAGAACAATGGCAGTGGTTGCCAACAACTCCGGATCTAACACAAAGATGGACAGTAAGGGGGCAGTGTCCTGCCAAGGAATCCACTTTACTTCTTTTGAGACTGGGTTTTACACATGGTAAGGATTTGCTTCAGCACTTTCTGGACATCTTCATCCATCTGGCCCTAGGATATTCCAACAAAAGACATTCATTAGACCCTAAATTAAGTCATGACACTTTCTCCCCTGGGGAATGAGATGGCTAGCTGGGATAAAGCCCTTGGCTTATGCCTCCATCTTTTAGAGTAATGTCAGCCCTATCAGTTTCCACATTCCTATGAGGAACTAAGTCAAACAGAGTGCCCTGCCCTTATCCATCTGGAGGAGATGAGGTGGCTTCTACCAAAACCCTCAGCAAAGGCTACCTGGGGTCTCAGTTGTGAACGTGAGCCCAGCTAACCAGAACTCCCAACCATCACAAAGGCAGTGCTGATGGCTCTGAGAAGATCAGAATGCCTACAGATAAAGCCCAGGTCTCTCCCCATGGAGGACAGCAGCCACACTGTCCTTAATTTCTCAATGAATGATGAGGCTGCTCCTGGTAAACAGGGCATGAGGCTCCTGACACAGAATCCAAAGTAAAAAAAACAAAAGGTACTTTTAAGCTTTCCAGTGAATAGGATTTTCCTCTAATTCTTGTTTGTTCTGCGAGTTTAATGCTGAGACTTTTGGCAACATCTGCTGCCATATTTCTTTAGGACGTCCCGATATATCATGGGGCACTACCATACCTGCACGGCATACAGAAGATGCATTCTATAAACTGATATGACCTCTTGGTGTTGTTTCTTGCATTCCTAGAAGAGAATATTGACATTATTAATATGCTTAGGAGAGCTTTAAAGAAGAAAAAAACTAAGAAAATTGTAGTGAAATGCTACCCAAGTGATTCCCTCACTATATGCTAGCATAGGGTGCTTCTAAAATTGCTTGTGAGCTCACTGACTTGTGAATTTCTGAATACTTGTCAGTATTAGGAAGAAAAATACTACCTATTTCATCTTGGTATGTCAACTCTAAAAAACTCATGTAAAAAGGAATTATTATAACCCCGTTTGTTTTACAAGTATATATATAAATACTTATGCAAATACATAGATATAAAGTAAATGCTGCAAGAAAGATATCAAATGCAAAAAGTGATTTTCTCAGAGTTGTTGAATTATGGGCAATTTTTATTTATAGGTTCTTTTAAAAGTTTTCTGTATTTTTCAACTTTTTTACAATGAACAAATATGTATTAACTTTTAAAATATATTCTTTTTTAAGGGAGTTACTGATTACTCACTATATAACCATTGTTGTATAATCCCCCAGGGAACTCAATTATTTACCTATCAGTATACCTGGGAGGCAAAAGGGTGGTGGCCTCCATCTCAAATAGTTCCTTAGTAAAACTGATGATACCTGCCCTCCCTCCCTCCCCCCTCCCTCCCTTCCTTTCTTCCTTCTTTTCTTGATGCTTTTATTTCTCCTTGTAGAGCTATTACTCCAGTCTGTGTCAGTGACTGTGTCAAGGATCTCAACTTGGCTCTGAACTCTTCTCATTCTAAGAGCTTTTTTTTCTCCTTCATCACGAAAATTGAGACTGTTATATATGAATTACCTAAAAGTCCATCAGTACCCATTCTTCCTTCCTATCAGTGTCAGAATATGAGATATCCTTCCTATTAAAGGACAGCCTTTGAGTGACTGCTAATGGTGGTGCTCACATCTGTAATCCCAGTGGCTTGGGGAGGCTTAGGTGAGAGGATTGCTTGAGCCCAGGAGTTCAAGACCAGCCTACGCAACATAGCAAGACCTCATCTCTACAAAAAAGACAACCTTGGAAACCTCAGTCCTTTGAAGTTCATACCATAAGAAGGTACACTTGGTACCTCCCTTTGTGTTGTTCTCTCCTACCTTTCAGCTGCCCCACTCAATTATTTATGACTTTATCTTCTGATCACTGTCTTCCTTTCCATCTCTGTTACTGTCATCATTTAGTTGGCTTCAATATCTGTATGAATGATCCATCTAACACTTGGACTCTTAAGTTCCTCGACCTCAGCTTTAATAATTTGCTCTTCTTCCTTTCAGCCACTCTTCTCATGGTCACAGCTCTGCCTCTAAACCACTTCTAAAATCTCAGTTGAACACATCCACCCTCTGACCACCATCTCCTATCTTTCCAGCAAACCTGCTTTAGGCTTCCTCAGACCCCTGCTGTGATTCTTCAGCCCCACAAGACACCTATCTACTTACTCACTTCTCTAGCAGTCAGCCTATTACAGTCTACATTCTACCTCTCACTCCAATGAAAAGCTTGCAGAAACCCAAATTCATCAGTATAAGTATATACTGAAGAAATCAAATGTTCTGTTTTTACATGGAAACTAGAGATAGTCCAGGACAGACTAATCCTTGACTTCAAGTGGGAAATGTAGTGTTCCCTTCCCCACTAAAACCGTAACAGGTATTGCAGTAGGCTAAACAACAGCCTCCAAAGATGTCCACATCCTAATTCCTAGAAACCTATGAATGTTACCTTATATGGCAAAAGGGATTATACAGATGTAATTAAGGATTTTGAGATGACGAGATTACCTAGGTGGGCTTTAAATGTACTTATGAGGGTCCTTATAAGAGGGAGGAAGGAACATCAAAGGCAGAATAAGGAGTTGAGAAGACAGAGCAGAAGTTGAAGTGAAATGCTCTGAAGATAGAAGAAGGGGCCATAAGCCAAGGAATGCAGGTGGCCTCTAGAAACTGGAAAAGACAAGGAAATAAATACTCTCCTAAAGTCTTGAGAAGGAACCAGCCCTGCCAACACATTTCCTTTAGCCCAGTAAAGCTGATTTCAGTCTTCTGATTTACAGAATCATAAGATTCTGTTGTTTTAAGGCAAGTTTGTGGTGATTTTTTATAACAGTCCCAGGAAACCAATTAAAGTATAAAAACATTATCCTGGGTAAACTAAGGAGAAAGGCCAAGAAGCAGCTTTAAATATGTAGAGAGGCAACTACCAGAGATCCTAGCCCCTAATAAGAAAAAGCTCTTGCCACTGCCAGAGATGAGGAGACTGTTGCAGACCAAGGCAAAGGGGTGAAGTTAGTAGACAGTGAACAAGCAGCATCTTCCTACTGTTCTGCCGATCTTGTTCTTCCCACTGATACATTTAACCCATCTTCCCACTGATACATTTAACCCATCTCGTTGCAGATAATGACTGGGAATTCCACCAGGGGTTCCCTCTTTTACCCCCATGAAAGAAGCCTTCGATCAATGGCTCACTAAAATACAACATTCCTTTAGGCTGGGAATCTTTTTGTTCATGCCAACTTGCTCTAGCTGAGTTGGTATGTAATCTGCTCACCCTCTACCCCAAACCAGGCAGTGGAAACAAGCCCACTCACAGCCAGCTGGTTCTGGAGCTGCTTGACCTGCTGCTGTAGCACTTCCAGCTGCTGACTCTGTCTTTTGGATGAGCTTGTTGAGTAGGAGAGCTGTGAGAGGCTGTTCAGAGCCTCCTTCAATTTGCTGACTTCCTTGGACATCTCATTTATCTATTGACAAATGAAAACTATATCAATATGCAATAATGTGACTTCAGAAGTAAAATTCCAGATACTTCTAAGCTTTGAACACAGTCACCTCTTTGGCCTCTGGGACTTGAAACCTTGGAAAAATTCCTTTTTTTATTTTTAAGAAAACTCAAAATTAGATAACAAAACCAGGCAAACAAATAAAGCCCAATACATCCATTACGTTCAGATATAGGCTCCTGAATTATAGATTGTGTTTTGGTGCATAACAAAAGCTGTGATGTTTTCTCTTTTTCATTCTTAAAAGGGATGCAATTTTAAAAAATCAGAAATGGATTTCAGGCATTCGTTATTTGGAGACCACTATGTCTTGTCCAAAATTGCTGACGTGGGCAATCGGGAATACTTCCTAGGGAGTCTGATATCTCTGTACATTTTGCTTTAAAGTGAACATAACCCCAAATCTCACCCCACCACCTTCTAATTCCCCACCCCCTACCAGAGTTCTTTTTGAAACACTCATGAGAAACGAATAAAGATAAATAGCTCTCTGAGGAATGCCATTCAGAACCTCTGATACAGGGAACTAGGGATACAGAGCAGATTCAGGTATGGAACCATCCTGGACTTCCCCTTAGTTTCCTTCTTCCTCCAGCTACATTCAGTGCCATCTCTAATTGCTTGATCCTCACATTCCTTCCTCCCACTCCCATATATCTTTGAAAATGGGGCCAGGGAGGGTAGTTTTTATACTGACTTGGCAGGAAACTTACGGAGCTTAGGGAAGCAGAATTAAGTCAAGGAGTATTTGAGTTTGCATATGATAGAGGAATTAGTTCTGGAGTCAAAAAGAGGAGTCTAAGACCTCTTTTTGAGAGTTTGAGATAGACTTTTCAGGTTGTGGGTTCACTTCTGGTCTTCAAAAGTGACAGAGCTTCTGTAAAGTGATTTTTAAAGAATAGGCACAACATATATTAAAATCCTTTAGTATAATGGAAGTGGCAGAAGATAGGCATTTTTAAAAAGGGAAATATCCAACAAACTATTCTTAATGTGGCTTTGGGGACAGATATAGTCATGTGCAGAGCCTCTGAGCACTCACAACAGGTTATTGCCAACAAATGCTATAAATGCTTAACATAGTAAAGGATGAAGGGCCTAGGGCATATTGCTAGAATCTCAACAGCAATAGAATTTCACCAACCTTTTTATCTTTATCCTCCTCCAGTTTAGAAGAGCTTTCAGAATATCTTTTCATTTCTGTAAGCTCTTCCTGAGCTTGCTGGAATTTTTGCAGAAGTTCTTTCACTTCTTGCTCTTTGGATTTCAACAGGGTCTGAATATTTTCCTTTTCCCTTTTCACTTGTGAGACCTCACTTCTAATCTGGGCAACCTCTAAATGGACCTTCTCTTTCTCTTTTACTGAATCCTTTAATTTTGATGCCAACACACTCACTTCACTCTCTAAGGATGATTGGAGCTTTTCATAGGAAGACCTGGGTACCATAGCATCAGTCATAGCAGCTTTCTCCTCGAGGAGTTGTTTCTCCAGCTTTGCCACTTCCAGTTCCTTGCTTGCAAGGTGCTCTTTAAGACTGTTGATTTTTTCTTCCATCTCTTTTGCAGTAGTCCGCAGCGTGGTTATCACTTGCAAATGTTCTGTAATAGAGACAGAGTTCTCTTTCTGTGCATCTACCAGTTGTTTAAGCTGGGTCAAGTCATTCAACACTTTTGAATACTGAGACTTCATTTCGGACAGTGCATCTTCTGCTTTAGCCCTGGACATATTTGTCGTGTGCATCAATTTCTCATGCTCTGCTTTATGGATGTATTCGGTTGTAACATCCTCTAGAGATTTCCTCTTCCTGTAATCCTCCAGCTCAGCCTGGGCTTCTTTGTACAGATGCGACAGCTCACTCACCTGTTTATTAAGTTCATCTATCATCCTGTTCATGGCTTCTTTCATGTCCCCAGCTTCATCACTGGCTTCCTGTGCCATCTGACTTTTTAGTGTGTCTTTTAATTTCATGATTTCTTCTTGAGCCTCCTGGTATTTCTCAAACAAAAATGCTTTCTCCTTATTCATATTCTCAATAACAGAGCAATATGAGCTTTTCATTTCCTCATACTCTTCCGCAGGTGGCTTAATCACTACACCCTTCTCCCTTTCTAAAAGTTTTTCCTCTAACTCTCTCACTTTCTCTTTATTTCTTTCACTTTCTTCTAATGCATTCTGCAGATCCTGCTTTAGCACATCTATTTCCTCTTCAGTGACCCTCAGCTCACGAAGATGAGAATAACTATCCATGCTCTCAGGCAAGACAAGACCCAGTTTCATCTGCTTCTGCACACTGAGGACTTCTTTCATGGCCTCCTCGTATTTGCTCTGAGTTTCTTTAAGTTTCTGGCTGAGGTCAGAGCCATTCTCTGAAATCTCGGTGTTGTTTAAGCAAACCAGTTCTGTCCTTCGGGACTGAAGCTCGGCCTGTAACTGTTTCCTCTCTGCTTCAGAACTCTCCAATCTCTTCTGCAAATCTTGTAAAATCTCTTGTAGTTGCTGAATTCTGACATCACTGTCAATAGTGGGTTTACCTAAGGAATGTGTTAAGGCAGATGGAGATGATTTGGAGTCCGGGGGAGAGGTTTCACTAGGTTTGCCCAGGGATGGGGCCAAGTCAGTTTGGGTGGAATGGTATGAGTCAAAGCTTAGATCTGCTTCTGCCTCCTTGGGTGATTTGGCCTAGGGAAAAAAGCAAGAATTAAATGGCACCAAAGGTGTGGTCAGATGTGCAAACAACTGGAATGAGAGGAACAAATCCAAAGCTTAGGTATGGTATGGGAGAACACACGATCATTTTGCATTGTGCTCAAGTACCACAAAAAAAATAATAGTCTGGAAAAAAGAGAGTTATTAATGACACAAAGCTTACTCAGCACTATTAGGACAATTTGTGTCACTTTAAAAGCACCAAATTGTTTTGCCTGCCAAACCTGATTCAAATTTTTCCTTTATTTCTCATATCATTCTACTTGCCAAGAGGGGCAATGGGCATAGTACAGCTATTTGTTATCAAGTTCTCAAATCTGTTAAATGATCCATTTTAAATGAATGGCTAATATTTAAATATGTATATTTATACACACACACACACAATCTAAAATATAAAATTTTACTGTACGTAGAAAATTAAAATAAGAATTATACATAATTATCATATGTAAGTATATGTATATAATGTGTATTTATATAAATTATATTTATATATAATTTTATTAAAATATATAATTGCCATATTATATATACTATGTATATAGCTATATATAATTTACCAATTTACCAATTTACAGAGTTAATGAATAACACTCTTAAGAAATAAATAATTTGAAACTATAAGATGCCTAAAGCTCACATTTATAAAGAAGAGACTAATGTAGATATTTAAAACAAAATACATCTGCCCACTCCTGAAAAATCCAATAGCTTAACTCCACAGAATAGTCAGTGGTAGCATCTATTTACCTACCTGTAATTTATCCTGTAACTCCTTATTATGTAAGGTAAGGGAAGCAACTTTTGCTTGCAATAGGACAAGAAGATCTTGTTGGTCAGCTTCTGAACTTATATCCAATAAGCTATCAGCACCTTGGAAAAGAGAAAGGCAATTTAAAATATTACAAAATTAAACTTTTATTTCTCTAACTTCTAACAAACCACCTTTTAGTTTAATCTAATTTTTTCTTTCTGATCCTGTCTATCAAACCTCTACCAGTTGGACAGATAAACTGCAATGTTCAGGAACTGAGGTTTCCTTAATATGGTATTCCTAGCATAATACTAGAAACGTGTATATAAGCTGATTCTAAAAACTGATGTATTTGGTCAAACGTTTTCCATTCATTTGATTAAGTGTCATATCTTGGTTGGTTTTGGTTCCTCCTTGTACCTCCTAAATCCCAGTTCTGTGAATCCTATCCTTTTAAAAACATCTCTGGAATCTGGTTAATTTCTTATCCCCACCACCATTACTCTAGTTCTGAGCTTATCCCCTTTCTTGGAAACTGCAAATGGCTTCCTAACACATCTCTGCTTTTCTCCTCTCCACAGTAAAAATGTAGCCTGCACAGCAATGTCAGACTGATTTTCCTAAAACATACTTTGATTGGGTGATTCCTTTGGTTCAAGTGCTTTAATTGTTTTCCCTCCAAAAATAACTTCCAAATTTCTTTATCAGTGCTCTGGCCCAGTCCACTTTTTCGAGTTTATGACTCACTACTTTCCTAGATTTCCATTTCCCTCACATTCATGGCTCCCATCCTTTGCCTCCATATTATCAACACACAGTTGATTTCTTTCATTCTTTACCCATAGGATTGCCCTGAGGCATCTCTCTGCCTAGAGAACTCTTGGGCAAGAGAGTTCCTTCAATACCTCTTTAAGACCCATATCAAACTCTGTCTCTTCCTTCAAGCATTCACTAATCACCCTGCAGAAGAAACAATCTTCTCTTTTCTGAATCCCACAGTAATCACTGTTAGTAAGCCCCACTTTTTGACATCCTGCTGATTACCAAGCTGAAACTGCATCTAAAGTAGTACATCACTGAAATGACACAAGAAACTTCTTCCAGAATGCAATGCAATATACTGCTTCCTTCATACAGAAAGTCTTCCTATGAAAAGTGTTAGCTACACAAAACAGTATGCTTAGTGACATAGCTAGATGAATTTCTGTAGCAAACTCCTTAATTACTACAGACTGGCAATATTTTTTTTTACAAACCATACTCTGAATAGCACTGATTAAATTTTTTCCTGCTATGCTTTTTATTTTTGCACAGTCAAAAATAATGCAGAGATGAAAACTTTAATTTCAGTTTGGAAGGATGCAAAATGACATTTACTCATAGAAATGCTTGCTTCTGATAAGGCACTATTCTGATGTTTACTGCCTAAGTCATAGTCTTCTGAGTCTTCTTGGCATGGAGTCTGATGCGTGTGGAAGGAACCAGGTAATTGGGAGCATGACTGTGATTCTAAGCAATAGAAATTACCTCCAAGATACAATGGCTGGTTTTAAAAGTATCCAACATAACACTTGTTCAGTTACATTAATATTGATCTCTGCCAGAAATTAGAATGTTTGATCTTTCTAAATTCTGCAAATTAAAGCCTCCAAAAACACATTAAATACATAATAGACTAAGAAACTGAATACTAGAGCAAAAATGGGCTTTTGAAATAATTTATTCTATATTTAAAATTGATTCTGAAGACACTAGACTACATTCTTAGAGGGTAAATTCTTAGGAGGAACTCTTAAGAGATACAATGAATGAAACCTTATCTTGGTGAAGATAATAGGTGTATAATTTCATTAGCACTCTGTCTTTCCATGTGTCTATTTAAAATTCATAGTAGAAAAGTTAGATTGGGACAGTCATGAAGGTGCACAGTGGGTTCTCCCTTCATGAAATAATGAGTTGCTCAGTTGCAACGAGTGCAGTTAGCAGGCAGCTGGAAGCCACGACCTCATCTCAAAGTAATGTTTTTAAATGCATAAGATAAAATATACAGACTCCAGTAATTTAAGAGCTTGTTTTGTTATTGTTGTTATTGTTGAGTTGCAGTCACACTCTGTCACCCAGTCTGGAGTGCAGTGGCACAATGAAGCCTCACTGTAGTCTTGACCTTCTGGGCTAGGGGCAATCTTTCTGCCTCAGCTTCCCAAGTAGCTGAGACTACTTGGGAAGTACGCCAACACCCAGCTAATATTTTGATTTTTTGTAGAGATGAGATCTCACTGTGTTGCCTAAGCTGATCTTGAACTCCTGCACTTAAGCAATCCTCCTGCCTTGGCCTCGTAAAGTGCTGGGATTACAGGCGTGGACCACTGTACCCAGCCAAGAATTTATTTTGTAACACACCAAATAACAAGATCTAGCATCAGATCTAATAACTGCCATAAGTTTTAATAGAGATACTGTAAGTGATATTTCAAGGTATCTGCATTATAGTATGGTAATAGGAATTCTCTCAGTGACAAAGTCACTGGTCTGCTAATATCACTGGGTTCATTGCCTATATTCATAATGGAAGAAAATGCTAACATTTAGTTATGAACAAATGAAAACAGAGATGTATATTTTCCCATCCAAATTCAGAGACTCTGTAAAATCCAGGTTAAGGTCCCCTGAAGTACAGGAAATGTCTTCCTGTACATTCCTGGCAGTTCTGTGAAGACATGCTGGTTTCTAACCTCCCCACACAGAGTGCCTCAGCTTGACCTTGGCTTTCTTTATATGAACATAAAATAAAGTTTGGTCAAAGTAACAAAAACAAGTCTTCCTTATCTTACCTGTAGTACTGTCACTTAGTCTGTCTTTGTTTTCTTGTATAGAACTGATCTCAGCCTATTGAAACAGAAAAATGACTTGAAAGAGTGTTTCTAAATGTAACATTGCAGAGAAAAATTAAGTAGATTTTTCTCTTTGAGTTTCTACAGAGTAGAGTCAGTATTATCCTATGAGAAAGGCAGCTAGAAAATCTCAAGGAAAGAAGATATTTTGAGAAATAAGTGAATAAAAGTGATAGTTATCTACTAAGGTATAATTTCTAAAACATTAGCTCCAGGGGGTATATTCTCAAAATATCTTTCAGAAATCTCATTTAGTGAGTACAAGAAAATATACTTAATATTCTAATAATTTTATGTAATAGCTAATTTACTGGTCTGTGTTCTAAAACTGGAGACGGCAAATACTATTTTCATAATGAAGTCAAACAAGTTCTCTATCTCTGTATTATACATAGATTAAAATAGTTTAAAGCAGATTTTCTTAGCTTTATCATTTTATAAATTATCTGCTATTAATATGTCATTATTAATCTTTCTAAGATAAATGGTAATAAATAAGACCTGTCAGGAAAGATAAGGGTACTTTTATAAGAGAATGAAATTCATATAGCCTTGGATTGGCAATTGAGTCCCTAAAGATTTTCTCTAATCTTTTGTCCCTTAATATCTGTTCATAAAAATATTGCAAAATTCTTGGAACTTTAAAGTCACATTCTCATTTCAAAACACTATAGTGACTTGCCAGAAATTACTGTTTCATCTAGATAAGCCACAGACAATGGTAAGAGATACAATTTTTCGGCAAAGAAACCTTTGTAAAAGCCCAAATGCTAAAACTCAGTGGTTTATTTGTGGTAAGTGTTCATCTTTAAAAAAGCAACCCTTTCACTTTTATAAAAATGTACTTATGTTTATGTTTTCAGCTATATAAAGTATAATAGGCTTCATCCATTTAAAGTTTACAATTTGAGGAGGTATTGATGGATGTCTGCTGATAGAACTATCACTATAGTCAAGTCCATTATCCCTTAAAGTCTCCTCATGCCTTATCACAACCAATCCATGCCTACTTCATTCCAGGTAACTATGACTCTTCTCTTTGCATTTTCTAGGATTCCTATAAGTGGAATGTCATTCGGTATAAGCTTTTTTTGTGGCTGGCTTCTTTCACTTAGCATGACAATTTTTCAGATTCCCCTGTGACATTGCTTATGCTGTAGTTCATTTCTTTTTATTCATTGTATGGATATATTTCATTACTTTTATTCACTCACTTATTGATGATCCACTCACATTTTGATTGTTTCCAATGTGGATGTTATAAACAAAGCTGCTATAAACAGCTGTGTATAAGATTTAGTGTAGACATGTATTTTCATTTCTCTTGGGTGAGCACCTATGAGTGGACTGCTGGGTCACATAGGGATATGTTTAACTTTGAAAGAAACTTTGTTTTCCAAAGTAGCTATACTATTTTACATTCCCACCAACAGGATATGAGAGTCTTGCTTATTCAACATACTAACGTGATACTTTTAGTCTTTTTAAATTTTAGCCATTCTAAATCTATGTCACTTTTTATCTTGTTTTCTGTTTGTTGGTTACAAAATGACAGTCTTTTATACTCTATTTCTGATCACAAAGCATACTTGTGATATTATTCTTTGGAATACATTACTTCCTTTGAGCCACAGTCATATTAGAAGATATTAGGATATTAATTATGGAGTGTAACTTCCTCGCCTTGTCTTGTATAGAAATTCATCTTAAGAGTTTAATAAAGTCTAAAGTGAGGGAAATGATAGATTAATAAACTCTTTTTAAGATCAATTTGCATCCAAGTTAAAACATCCTTAGTAATTCTTAGATGAGGGAAAGTAAATACACAATTATACAACTGAAATTTTATTTTAACAATTATACATTTTATTTCCTCCCAAATATAATTTCTTAGTAATTGCTGTAAAAACAGATGTTAAATGCAAATATCTTCCCATTTTCTTATACTTTCCAACCGCAAATCTACAGAACCAGGTGGAATAAGCACTAATGGATTTTCTAAAATTTCTAAAATAAATACATGTTACTCTTATAGCCAGAAAAGTTTAATCAAATATACAATTACTTGTTCGTAAGACAACAGAAAATAATAGAAGTTTCTACTTCTTTGATTGGCATTATATCAACTCAATTTGGTAGAAGACTAGTTATCAGTTATTATTTTTGCCTCTTAAAAGTTTTTTTAAATATACTTTTTATTTGAGACAATTTAAGGTTTATAAAAAAGTTGCAATATAGAACCTATCACTCAGTTTCCCCTAATGTTAACAACTTATGTAGCCATGATATCTTTGTGAAAATGAAGATATTAACATTGGTAAATTACTATTAACTAAATTACATACTTTATTCAGATTGCACCTATTTTTCCAATAATGTCCTTTTTCTGTCCCAAGATCCAATTCAGGATACCACATTGTATATAGAGAATTTTCTGAAATGTAATTTTTGCCATTTCCTAAACAATACATATTCAGGAAAAAAATGACAGAAGTGACTACCAGTCAGCAACTGGTAACTTCCCCAACTTATTTATTTTTAAATAAATTATTATTATTATTATTATTATTTTTTTTTTGAGTTGGAGTCTCACTCCGTCGCCCAGACTGGGGTGCAGTGGCCGCTCCCAGCCACCGCAGCCTCGACCTGCTGGGCTCTGGCGATCCTTCCGCCTCAGTCTTCCAAGTAGCTGGAACTATAGGCGCGTGCTACCATGCCCGGCTAATTTTTTATTTATTGTAGAGATGAGGTCTCACCAAGTTGCCCAGGTGGGTCTCGAACCTGCGGGCTCAGGCAATCCACTCACCTCAGCCTCCCAAGGCACGGGATTACAGGCTGAGCCACCGAGCCCAGCTACCCCACATCTTTATAATAAAAAAAAAAAAAGAAAAAAGAAAATAAGGTAACTATCTTCCTGGACCAGAAAGGCAAAATTGAGCAAGACTAAAGTCAGAAACACACCAGATTCTAGGTTTTAAAAAAAAGGTAACAGAGAGTTTGTCTAAGGGCTCAAAGTGGGACAGGGTCAGAAGCCATATTCATAGCTTAAAACCAGTGACTAGAGTGGAAGTTCTCTGTTTATTAAAGGAGCCTGAAAAAAATGCTATCAACAGCTGTTAGGAGCAAGTATTTATATAGAACTGCTGATGAACAGAAGCAAAAGGAAATAGGCATAGCCTTAAATGAATCAAAAACAACGATAAAACTACCCCCACAGGTTCAGTGGCAGATTTGCCATATCCCCTATATCACCACGTTCAAGATCTCTGAAATCAGTAAGACCAGGTTCTAGAATGAAGGCTCAGGAGCTGAAAAGAGACAAGTACAAAACCACTAGAAAGAAAAGGAGAAGCACAGAAAGAACAAGTGGATTAAAAAAAGAAAAATATCCTATCTCTCAAAATGAGGATTTAAACTAATATCCCAAATAACTGAAACACAAAATCATTTCACATGAAACAATTTACAACAGTATTACAAGGATGTCAACATAAGCTTCTTTTAGGTTACCAAAGAAATAAATGAAGAAATCATTTCTTCTTTATAAATAATATATTACAAAAGCACAAACAGAATTAAAAGATTAAATTCCTTTATATATTTTTGGTTACAGGTGTATTGGTTTCAAAACAGTTAAAAAATTAACAATCAAAATAAAAATTTGCTTCAGATAAAATTAATTATATAGACTTGTCCTACAAAGATTAAAAAATAAGCACCCAAAGAGATAAAATTTTAAAATTATTTCTACACTTAAAATAATAAGAAATTATGAAAACACACAGAACTGAAATACAAACTGGTGTCGGGCCAGGTATGGTGGCTTATGCCTATAATTCCAGCACCTTGGGAGGCCGAGGCAGAAGGACTGCTTGAGCCCAGGAGTTCAAGACCAGCCTGGGCAACATAGCAAGATATCATCTATACAAAAAATAAAAAAAATTAGCCAAGAATTGTGGTGCACTCCTGTAGTCTCAGCTACTCAGGAGGCAGAGGCAAAAGGCTCTCTTGAGCCCAGGAGGTTGAGGCTATGGGGAACCATGTACTCTAGCCTGGGTAACATAGTGAGACCCTGACTCACAAAAAAAAATGTTTTTAAATGATGTTAAATACACACACCTGAAAAATACTAATCAGAAATCTAAAGAGCATATGGTCACTACAAAGCAATAGGTAAAATAAGACCCTCAAACAGACACAGTTGAATAGAGAATTGGTAAATTATAAGTTCAAACTGGACCTTGTGCCGTGGTTTATGTCTGCCATTCCAGCACTTTGGGAAGCCAAGGTGAGAGGATTCCTCGAGCCTAAGAGTTCGAGACCAGCCTGGGCAACATAGCAAGACTTCACCTCTACAAAAAAAATTTAAAAACTAGTCGGGCATAATAGCACATGCCCGTAGTCCTAGCTACTTGGGAGGCTGAAGCAAAAGGATCACCTGAGCTTAGGAGGTCAAGACTGCGGTGAGCCATGATCATGCCACACAGTACTCTAGCCTGAGTGACAGAGTGAGACCTCACGCAAAAAAAAGAAAAAAATTTCAAACTGGATAATACATTCAGAATGCAACATAAAGAACATAGACTTTTTAAAATATGAAAGAAAAATTAAGAGACTTGGAAGATAGAATGAGGGGACACACAATATAACAACTGAAATTTTTAAAAGAAGCAGATACAAAGAATGCTGAAGAAGCAATATTTGCAAAAATAATGACTAAAATTTTTCCAGAATTGAAGAAAAGCAAGAGACTCAGATTGACAAATAACTCTTGAGTGCTTACCAGTATAAATAAAACACCTAGATTCATAATTGGTACACTCTAAGGTGAAAAAAGAAAAGATTATTCTACCCTACCTTTCAATTGAAACATTCTACTCTATAAGTCTATGCTGCACTGATCAACAAACAGTAAAGTTTATTGTCTTGGTTTCATTCCATAAAGAATCTAAATCACTTAGCAGATTATGAAAACACTAGCATAATATAAATATGTAAAAAACAAGAGTCACAGAAAATTAAGTAAAATAATAGATTAAGACCAGGCAGAAAGTTAGAACATAGACATTCAGGCTGCAATCTCTTAAAATGCAACAAGGGAAAGTTATCAGTAACAAGTATTTCATTTTGCCAAAAAGAAAGCACTGGGTAAACAAAGATGTTCCTAGCCTTCACATAATGGTCTGTTAATGATGTGGGAGACAATATCTATTTCTTATTTCTATAATAAATGTAGTCTATTTCATAAGACTATTTCTTACAAGACTAATATGGCATAGCTCCTGTCTGCTCCTTAGCTTTGTCTCATACCACTCTGTCTTCCATAATAACAATCCAGCACTAAACAGCTGATATCCCAACCTCCTGAACACACACACACACACACACACACACACACACACACACACACACACCATTCAGTCTCTTGACATTCCCAGCACCTAGCATCACACCAGGCATAAGTAGGTGATTGATAAATGCTGTTGATTTTATTTTTACAGATGAAGGGTACAATTTAAGGTTAGGTACATAAGTGGTCATTGTACAGGTAAAGTTTGGACTTCCCCTTGGTCCCTACTACACCTGGTTTGAGATTGGGTACGCTTATTGATGTTATGTACCTCATCTCCCTCCCCTGGCAATTGAACAAATTATTAAGTGAACAGTGACACTTTGAGGTCTAAGCATACCTCAGTAAAAGTAATCTGCTGAGAGTGAAAATAACATGGTCCCAAAACTAAGAATTCAGTTAGATTCAGAAGTAAAACCTAGAACAATTAAAGCAGAGGTTACAAACTGGCACCCTGCAGATGGGAAGAGCCTTCAAATGTTTTATTTGTCCTACAATACCGTAAGAAGTAGAGAACATGCTTATGAAATAAAAACTTTTAAGGAGAAAAATGTATTACATAAATGCCCAATCACAATATTACTAACAGATGATCTATCAATTATTTTACTTGAACACCTCTGGAAGACGCAGTCCCTTCCATTCTAGAGCTGCTCTAAGTAGATAATACTTTTTGCCATCCTGATGTATCCTACTTCCTAATTCTGTATTTCAGAGTCGGATTCAATTAACATACACACATACAAAACTTAAAATGCAGGCTGTAGAAAATCTGTTATTTCTTCAACCATTTCCCCAAAAAACATGATTTCCAACCTCACTACTACCATCATTGCTCTTCTTCTTTTGGGTGCACTTCACATTGTCAATGTCTCTCTTAAAATGTATCCAGGACTAGATTATTTGAAGGAAGGGGAGTGGACGGAGCAATACACTGGAAGACTCTGAGTGAATTATCCGAAGTCTTTACTTGCCTTGGTGTCCACAATTGTAAAATGGGAATAATAGTAACTGTTATACTCCCAAACCATATTTGGGAAACATCAATGAGTTAATGCATGTAAAGTGCTTAGAACTGTGCCTGAAACATAAGGTCTCAATATATATTGTTTAACCTATAATATAGGAATCCACAGCATAAACTTCATACAGAGAGGTTGAAAGAGAAATTTTTTTAAAAATCATGTCTTTTGATCGGTGGTTGAAGCAGGGGACTCAAACTCAATTAGTGGACTCACACAAATAACAAATGAGTGAAGACGCATGCAGAACAATATGCCCTATGTAATAGGTGCCAAAGAAAAAAAGGCACGTTAACATACAAAAGGAAATATCTTCTCCTATTCTGTAGGCTGCCTATTTGCTCTATTGATTATTATTATTATGGGGTTTTTTGTTTTGTTTGGGTTTTTTTTTTCTTCCTTAGGATTGCTTTGCCTATTCTGGCTCTTTTTTGGTCCCATATGAATTTTAGAATTGTTTTTTCTAATTCTGTGAAAAATGATGTTTGGTAGTTTGCCAGGGATTGCATTCAATCTGTAGATTACTTTGGATAATATGGTCATTTTAGTAATGTCGATTCTTCCAACCCATGAGTATAGGACATTTCTCATTTGTTTGGGTCCTCTGCATTTTCTTTCATCTCCAGTAGTCCTCCTTCTAGAGATCTCTCACCTGACAAAGTACTAATATATAGATTCTACAAAGAACTCAAACAAATCAGCAAGAAAAAAGCAAATAGCCCCATTAAAAAATAGGCAAATGACATGAATAGACATCCCTCAAAAGAAGATATACAAATGGCCAACAAACATATGAAAAAATGCTCAGCATCACTCATTATCAGGAAAATGCAAATTAAAATCACAATAAGATATCATCTTATACCAGTCAGAATGGTCATTATTAAAAAATCAAAAACCAATAGATGCCGGTGTGGATGCAGAGAAAAGGAAACGCTTATACACTGTTGGTGGGAGTGTAAATTAGTACAACCTCTATGGAAATGGTATGGAAATTATTCAAAGAATTAAAAGTAGATCTACCATTTAATCCAGCAATCCCACTACTAGGAATCCGCTTTAAGGAACAGAGGTAGTTATATAACAAAGACACCTGCACCCGCGTGCTCATCACAGCACAACTCACAACTGCAGAGATATGAAATTAACCTAAATGCCCAGCAACTGATCAGTGGACAACGAAAATGTGGTATATATACACCATGGAATACTACATAACTATAAAAAAGAATAAAATCATGTCTTCTACAGCAACATGGATGGAGCTAGATCATCATCCTAAGTCAACTGACTCAGAAACAGAAAACCAAACACTACATGTTCTCACTCATATGTGGAAGCTACATGGTCATAAAGATGGAAACAAAAGACACTTGACACACCAATAAAGGGAGAAGGGAGAGAGAGGTTAGGGTTAAATAACTACCTACAGGGCACAATGTTCACTATCTGGGGAATGGGTCACCCACCTGAGACCCAATCCCCACCACTATACAACATGTTCATGTAATGAATATGCATGTGTATCCCCTGAATTTAAAATTTTAAAAAAATTTAAAAACATACAAAAGGTTCAAAATCACAGCTCTAATTGAATTCTCCCTTCTAACCATTTCCTGTTTCATACTGGTCTAACCACTAAATTCATTAATAGAAACAAGATTTGAGGAAAAAAGAATAGGGAACAGCATCAGTCATGATTTCCTCTCACTCCTTTAAGGGGTGTGCTACAGAATAAATAGGAAAAATGGAGCTTGTTAGTAAATCTATGTACCCAAGAGCACTAATTTTTTCTTTTAATGCTGTTTTTAAAACCTTAAAAATCAAACTATATGAAATATTTTGAGACAAAAATTCACCTGCTCTTCTTTCCATATGTATTTCTAACCACTGTTGCAAGCTAAGGAAAAATAAAAGCAAATAAGATAAAAAAATAAAATCATTTACAAAACAGAATACAAAAAGTAACCCTTAATTTTGCCTTGAAAGACTTTCTGTCACACTAGTTATCCTGTCAGGACAAGATTGATAGAAATAAAAACTCCAGGACAAGATTGATAGAAAGAAAAACTCCAAATGCAGAGTCCACAATTTCTCTCCAATAGCACTGGACAAAAAGCTAACTGCACACAGTTAAATTAAGCTGCATGTTTAAGTGTACATGCAGATGAAGTTCACTAAGAAAGAACCCTCACCGCATGCACATAACACTAATTTCTTGAATATATACCCAACTCTTCACAAATTTATTTCTTAAAAGAATAAAAATAGCAAAAAACATTTAGTTGCAACAGTGTGATACCACAGAGTATTTGCCAGCATATCATGTTTACTTAGTGTTTGTCTTTAGGCAGGGAACCGCCCTTAAAGTCCATAATCTTTTCCTGCTCTTTCTCTCCAGTCACAGTAACCTTTTGTATCCTTCCTTCACTAGCAGCATTCTGCCAAAGACTACAGGAAGTACATTAATACACAGAACCTGCCTTTAGCAATTTCAGTTTGAGTGCCGCAAATGATTTTGCCAACACCTCAGTGTTTAGCTAACTACACTCAGAAGACAGACTTGATTTTTCACTAATATTTAATATTGTTCAGTGATTCTTATATGGCTTCTGTGTTCTCAGAGATTCCTTTGTTGTATGTAGAAGAAATAGATATGCAATACAACTACAAAGTGAACCTCACAAACCATGCTTTTAAAAAAACGAAAATAAAATATGAATACTCTTGTAGGAAATTAAAACTGCCAGGGCGCGTCATGGAGCGCAGGCGCTGGATGCGCCAGGGGCTGGGAAGCTAAGCAGGGTCACTCCCGGTGAGCGCGTGGATGGGAAATTAAAACTGCCAAGCAACTTGAGAAAGTTCACTGCTCAAATCCTTTCAACTATAAATAAAATTTTGCAACATTATTTTCTTTCTCTCTTCTAATATTTCCCTAAAGATGTATTTGCTTTGCATGTTCTTGAGGTCGAATTTTTCAAATTGCTGTCGTATGATCAATCTCACTCAAATTCATTTCCTTCTCAATATTTTTCTATTGGCATGGCTCACCTGTATGCTCCCTGAATCTCACAAATACTCAGTCTTTTTAGTCAATCAATTCTTTATATAGAGGATAACAACATACACCTCTAGTAATAACTCTATAAAATCATTATTTTTCTATAAAAGTCATTATTTTCCAGTTAACCATAATGCTGCAAAAATGGCTTTAGTGAGAAATAAGTTAACGTATCTAATTGGAAGACTAAATAAAACCATAGAATAAAAGCTCCAAAAGTGCAAAGATTTTTTTCCCCCCTTTTTGGGCACTGCTATTTCCACAATACCTAGAAGAATGTCCAGTAAATATTTTCTCAACATATAAGAACTAGTGAATCTTAAAATAAACTTCTAATTTTGAAATAGTACTTTATGAAAAAAGAAATGTGGTAAATCCTTTTACAGTATAGATTCCCATTCATCTTATGGTCTAACTAGGGACAGACCAAAATTCGCAAGAGTAAGGTATTGACAGAGACAAACCACCACACAAAAATATTTTAAAGAAACCAAAAGACATCAAAATATTTTTAAGTATGTCTTAAAACTGATAAAGCTGATAGAGGAAATAAAAAGCTGAAAGCAGTTATCCATATAAGTTATGATTCTATTTCTTTTTTGACATATTTAAACAGTCCTGCCTGTTTAGATTATGCACCAATGACAAATAATAGTGACAAGTGTAGAACTTACCAGAAAGGAAGCTTATAATAATGTCATCAGCAAACATTATGATTAGACAGTATGGTAACAGAAGATATTTCACATACTACTTTCAGTATAACTATAACAGACTCTCCAAAAAAATTCCTACAACAATGACACATGCTTTAATTTTGAGTTGATTGTTAAATGAAATCATTAAAGACATTTAGGCTTTTACATTTAAAATTTTTAATGTCTTAAACTGAAATGTATAAGTTTAAATAAAAACTAATTCTTAAATGTTTTATTTTTCTCTAAGCCCTTCCAAATACTTTAATATATAAAACTTCATATTTTTAGAGCATCAGCAAAATGTGATATAGCAAAAGAATATAAAAAACTGACTATCATTACCATAGATTTAACCAGGCTCAAAAATAGTATCAACATTGTTTTCTAATCTATCAAAGCCACCAAAACAAATAATAAAATCTTATTAGGCTCAACATCACCTATATAACATTCTTCCTAAAAAATGTAACCTAAACCTAATCATGAAGAAAAAAAATGAAAAACTCCAAATACAGAGCACTCTACAACTGAAGACTCTTCAAAAAGTCAATGTCAAGAAAAAAGTGAAAGAAATATTCTAATAAAATCAAGAGACATCTACCAAGTGCCATATGTAAACCTTAATTGGATCTTTGTTTAAAAGAGTTGTCAAAAGACATCTGGAAAATAAATGAGGAAACCTGAACATAAACTATATATTAGATGACATTATATAATTATATCATTATCACTCATCTTGGGTGTGATAATGACATAACAGTTATTTTGGAAAATGTTCTTGTTCTTTGATGATGCAAAGTGAAGTATGTATAAGTGAAGTCTCATGGCTACAAAAGTCCAGCTCTAAAATAAAATATAGTTAAAGTAAATGTGGCAAAATGTTAATAACTGGTCAATAGAAAGGAAATGAATACAGTTCTTCAATATACTATTCTTTCAACATTTCTTTACAGATTCCGTTTTTCCAAATAAAAAGTTAGACAAAAAATGTCAGTAAGAGAAAATCTTTCTTCATATTTCAATTCAATTTGATAAAAATATTACAAAATCCAAAGCTGTTTAACACAACAGAAAGTTCAATTTGTAAATCTTATGGCTTAAAGTAATAACTGTACTTGATTCTTATTACAGATATATTTTAGATAACTTTGATTATAATGAAAATGTCCATAAAGTTGATTCTATTGCATGAATTTCTATTATAAAATCTGAATTATAGTTGTATTTTAAAAGAAAGCAAAACAATCTGGCATAAAGCTTAAGTGGTTATCCTAATGAAACACTAAATGTTCTTGTATAAGGAGTTTTTACAGTGCTTTCCCAAAGTCAAGAAGGTCCTGCCGTTACTTTATTTCATAGCCTTTCCCAGAGAAATATGACTTGGACCATCCATCCATGCAAAGGTCCCCAAATTTTTTTGATCCCCGAATTTAGTCATACAACAATTCACAGAGATAAGGAAAACTATCTAACACTGCAAAAACATTAAAGATCATCTTATATGTGTACACAGAGATTAGGAAGTACTTTCCTAATTATTAGCATATCTGGTTTCCAGAACTAGCTGGAGAAAAATGCTCCAAAAAATAAGGAAGTAAACTGATCAACAAGAAAAAATAGAACCAACTAATCAATGAATTCAATGCAAGAAAGAAAAACATGTTCAAGATAAAAGACATACCACAATCACAAAGAAAACCCAGATTGAGCCGGGCTTGGTGGCTCAGCCTGTAATCCCGTGCTTTGGGAGGCTGAGGTGAGTGGATTGCCTGAGCCTGCGGGTTCGAGACCCGCCTGGGCAGCGCCTGTAATTCCAGCTACTTGGAAGGCTGAGGCAGAAGGATCGCCGGAGCCCAGCAGGTCAAGGCTGCGGTGGCCGGGAGCGGCCACTTCACTCCAGTCTGGGCGACAGAGTGAGACTCCAACTCAAAAAAAAAAAAAAACCCAGATTGAAATAAGAGGCTGCAGGTTCACAAAAGATCTCCAACAAAAGAGAGAATTCAATGAGCTGCATAGTGAATTTTAAATTGTAGAAAAACTGAGAAAATTAAAATTAAATAACTAAACAAAGATTTTCATGGATTAGAAGACTTAGTATTGTTAAAATGTCATTTTTCTCCATATTAACCTAAATATTCAAAGCAATTTCAATCAAAATCCCAGGCAGCATATTAGAGAAATTAACAAATTAATTTTAAATGTATGAAGGCCCAAGAATAGTGAAGGTTCTTAAACTACCAGATATCAAGATTTATTGTTATAAAGTCACCATAATTAAAACAGTATAATATTGGCAAAAATACTCCAAAAAAATAGATTAGTTGAATAGAATAAGGTCCAGAAATAGACTTACACATACAAAGTCACTTAATTTGCCACAAAATATCACTTCAGTACAGTGTAGGGGTGCAGTGGGGAAGAATAGACTTTTCAATATATGATGCTCCCTCAACTGAAAATCCATTAAAAAAATGAAATTCTGTGAAACTAGTATCAGAATCAAGATAATGAACACATCTGTAAGCCCCCAAGACTTTCTTGTATCTTATTATAATCCTTTCTCCTGAAAAACATAAAAATTAGCCTTTCATAAACTTCAGAGAATGGGCTATATAAAGGAGAATAAACATATTTGTAAAATGTATTCAGTGTCATTTATACTTATAGACACTTTACAAATATTGTAAATAATATCTGCTCCCAGAAGGTTCAAAACCTTCTTTGTAAGAAGGAGCTATTTAACTCCTCACTTAGAAATTCAAATGGAGCAAAGTGAGGATAAGTACAACAGCCAGAAATGAGAAGAAAAGGAAGATACAGGATATCATCGCTGCTCTCCAACAACCATTTTTGCCTTTAAGCCAAGGAAAAGAGTTATACCTAGAATTGAGAGCTCTAGTTCCAAGCTTACCTGTGCATATTCTCTTTCAATAGCAGCCTTCTTCTGACTGAATGTCCTAAAAATACAAACAAAAATTATTTACAAAAGGATAACAATAATTTCATGAAAATTTATCAACACACCTTCAAATGCCACCTTGCTAAGATGTATAAGGGAAAGGACAATATTTTATTCATCTTAGTGTGCTTAGGAATACCATTAGCTTCATGGTCCCTGCAGTCAGAGGTTCTACATTCAAGTCCCAACTCCATCACTTGCTAGCTGTATGACTTTAGCCAAGTTAACTGACTTATCTATGCCTCAGTGTCCTCCTTGGTAAAATAAGAAAAACAACAGTATTCACCTCATAGGGACACTAAAATTTAGTTCTTTGAAATATATAAAGCACTCAAAATAGTGCCTAGCACCCGATAAAACCAATATAAATGCCGGCTGTTATGAGAATGCCTAGTACATAATAGGCACTAAAAATGTTACTGAATTTCCACTACAAATTGTGGCACAAATGAGAACATACTTTCAATACATGTGTTATATTTCATAGATCCTAAGGTACACCATTTTCTTTTTTTTTTTTTTTTAAGTTGGAGTCTCATTATGTCGCCCAGACTGCACTGCAGCCTTGACCGGCTAGGCTCTGGCGATCCTTCCGCCTCAGCCTTCCAAGTAGCTGGAACTACAGGCGCGCGCTACCACGCCCGGCTGATTTTTTATTTATTGTAGAGATGAGGTCTCACCAAGTTGCCCAGGCGGGTCTC
>CAUYQG010196262.1:0-16984 GCA_963574415.1 Tarsius wallacei
AAGACAATTAATATATTGTTTCAAGCAGTTTTCTTTCTGATGAGAAAAACTGGGCAAAACTACAGAAAAAAATATAAAGCAGAATAGTGTGAGTGCAATCAGAGTTATGAAGTGGCATAAGAATTCTGAAGCAGAAGCACCGCATCTGACTGTGGGACTTCATAAAACCTTGATGGATTTTTTTTAAGATGGAAATATAAACATTAGATGAATTTATTTATTTATTTATTTGCTGAGCCAGTGTCTCACTCTGTCACCCAGTGACACACTCACAGCCATCCCAGCGTCCACCTGCTGGGCTCCAGCGATCCTTCTGCCTCAGCCTTCCAAGCAGCCAGAACTACAGGCAGGTGCCACCACACCCAGCTAATTTTTGATTTGTTGTAGAGAGGAGGTTTCACCAAGTTTCCCGGGTTGTTCTCGAACCCACAAGTTCAGGCAAACCACTCACCTCGGCCTCACAAAGTGCTGAGACTAAAGGCTGAGCCATCGAGCTCGGCCCATTAGATGGATTTAAAGAGCACGGATGGTGGGCAGAGAATGCATGCCAACAAGTCACACATGCAGAACAGGGTGGACCATATTTAGATACTGTGAGACATTTAGTTTGGTTAAAATACTGAGTATCTCAAAGGAACCATGTAGCTAAGGCAGTAAGATGGAGTCATTTGGCAGACTTAAATGCTCTGCAAAGGCACTTAAATTCTGGAAAGGTAGAAAAATTGTAGGATTTGTAATGACACAGACTAGTGCTCAAAGATGACCCCTTCAACTTGCCTTATATTTGGCAACTGTGATACAAGGTGAAGTAGACAATAGGAAATAATACCTACCTCATACGATTGCCATATGTAACATATATAGACTCTAAAACACATGGGTGCTACATTAATGCTTTTAAACCTTGGCCTTGATGCTTAAAAACTTGGAGCTAATAAAGATAACGTGGTATAGGTGTAAGCATAGACAAATAAATGGATGAAAATAAAAGAAAGTCCAGAAGAGGACCCACAAATACACAGTCAACACAATAGATCCAGGGTGCCAAGACAGTTCAATGGGGAAAAGAAAGTCCTTTTTAAAAAATGGTGCTCCAATAACTGGATATTCTTATGAGAAAAAAAAAAAAAAACAACCTCACATTCTGCCTCTCATCATAAACAGAAACAAATTTAATATTTCTCAATAGATGTAAACATAAAAGCTAGAACCATCTCAAAGAATAGATAGAGGAATATCTTTGTGACCTTAGGATAGGCAAATGTTTCTTAGAATGTAAAAAGCTCTAACCATGAGATAAGATGTTAATAAGTTTGACTTCATCAAAAATAAAAATTTCTCCTCATTAAAGACATGAATAAGAAAATGAATAGGCAAGTCACAGACTGGGGTGCGGGGGGTGGAGATAATTGCAAAGCATTTCTCTAATGAGGGACTCATAGCTGGAATATAAAAGGAATTTCTACAAGGAAACAATGAAAGAATAGACAACGAAATTAAAAATGGACCAGATATGAACAGACATTCATAAAAGAATATAAGTAAATGGCCAATGAGAATGCGAAAAGTCCTCAGATTAGTCATTCGAGCAATGCAAATTTACAATAAGATATCATTTCACATCCAACAGAATGGGTAGCATAAAAAAGACTAACAAGATCAAATGTCGGCAGGTACACAGAGCAGCTAGAAGTCTCATATATTCCTGGTGAGACTATATGCTGACACAACCACTTTGAATAATCATTTGAGAATTTCTTATAAAATTAAATACACATCCAGTTAATGCCCAGATAGTCCACTCTTACATGTTTACTCATGGGAAATAAAAACACTTGACCATGTTAGTATCCTGAATATAAAATAACTCCTGCAATAAAATTTAAAAATTAAAAAGACAAATAGCCCAATTGATAATACCAAAGAGGCCAGGCTCGGTGGCTCAGCCTGTAATCCCAATACTTTGGGAGGCCGAGGCGAGTGGATTGTCCAAGCCTGAGGGTTCGAGACCAGCCCAGGCAACTTGCGAGAACTTGTCTTTGCAATAAATAAAAAATTAGCCAGGTGTGGTAGTGCACGCCTGTAGTTTCGGCTACTTGGAGCTGAGGCAGAAGGATCGCTGGAGCCCAGCAGGTCAAGTTGCAGTGGCTGTAAGCTTGGCACTGCACTCCAGCCTGGGCGATGGAGTGAGACTCCAACTCAAAAAATAATAATAATAATAATGAAAAGAAACTGAACAAGCATTTCTCCAAAGAAGATTATGAGTGACCGATAATAAAATGAAAAGATGCTCAACATCCTTGGTCATTAGGAAAATGCAAATCAAAACCACCATGAGACAACACTGAAAACCCACTCGGAAGACTGTTATGAAAAAAAATGGAAAATAAGTGGTAATGAAGATCTGGAGAAGTCAAAACTCTTACTATGTATTGCTGGAAATGTAAAATGGTGCAGCCACCGTAGAAAACAATTTGTTGGTTCTTCAAACAGTTAAGCAGAGAATTACCATACAATGCAGAAATTCTACTTCTAGGTATATATCCGAAAGAATTGAAAGGGACTCGACCAGATAATTGTGCACTAGTGTTCATAGTAGCATTAATAATAATAATCAAGAGAAAACAACTCAAATGTCCATCAACAGAGGAATAGATAAACAAAATGTGATATACACATGATTATTATTCACTCTAAAAAATAAGCAAATTTTGAGCCGGGCGAGGTGTCTTACACCTGTAATCCCAGCACTCTGGGAGGCGGAAGCGAGAGGATTGCCTGAGCCTAAAAGTTTGAGACCAACCTGGGCAACTTGGCGAGACCTGGTCTCCACAATAAATAAAAAAATTAGCCAGGCGTGGTGGTGTGCGCCTGTCGTTCCAGCTACTTGGAAGACTGAGGTGGAAGGATCGCCTGAGCCCAGAAGGTTGAGGCTGTGGTGGCAGTGAGCCTGCCACTGTGCTCCTGCCTGGGTGACAGAGTGAGACTCCGATTCAAAAAAAAAGAAAAAGGTAAATTCTGAATATGCAACAATATGGATGAACTTTGAAAATATTATGTTAAGTAATATAAGCCAGACACAAGAGGACACATGTTGTATGATTCTACTTACAAAAGAAACCTATAGTAGACAAATTCACAGACATGGAAAGTAGAACAGAGGTTACCAGGGACTGAGGGGTAGGAGTGGGGAAAGGGGGAAGCTATTGTTTAAAGGATGCAGAGTTTCTGCTTGTGATGATGAAAAGTTCTGGAAATGGACAGTGGTGATGGTTACAAAACACAGGGAGTATACTTAATGCCACTGGGTTGTATTAATAATATAAAAATGGTTAAAATGGTAAATTATATGTTATGTATAATTTAGCACACACACACACACACACACACTCACACACAAAACCCTGAGGAATTTTCAGTGGTAAAACTAAATGAACAGAGTCCTGCTTGAGAAAATTAATCTGCAGAAACATATCATGGTAATGAATGGGAGCAGTAGACAAATCTTTCTGCTTTTTGATATATTCGATCTAGCATAGGGGTATCACCCAAGTGTGTCTATCGGGACTAATATGCACATCTGGACTTCAGAAAAGATACTGGGCTGCACTTGCAGATTACCTGTATGTGCATAATAATAGATGAACACATGGCCAGATTTTTTAGAAATTAAAAAGCAGGGGTAATAAATTGATATAATGAGAGAGAGAGGGAAGGAAGGAGAGATGCTTTCAGAGCACCCACACTTTGAGTGCAGAGAAAGGAAGAGGAAACAATAAACACAGGAATTATCCGAAAAGTGAGATACAACCAAGTTCACTGCCATGTCACAGAAGCCACGAGAAAATTGAGAGGGTGAGGAAGATTGATAAAGAGTGGCCAAAGACCCAGGACTGAGAATAGGCTACAGGATTCGGTTACTAAGAAAACATTAACAACTTTTAAATGAGCAGTTTCAGAGTGTCCATTGTAGAATTTATATTTCAACGTTTTAAGAAGTAAATTAGATGACTGCTGTTTTTTCCTACAAGCTAGTGAATGCAATAACAACAAGCTTTCTATAACATCTAACAATTAAAATTTACAAATTATTTACATTCACTCTTTTCATGTGTGTGTTTATTAGCATTCATAAAAATGTATCAATGTAGTTAAGCACAAATCAATCTCAGAAAATATTAAAACTATTAAAAAACACTTTCTCTGACCACTATAAAATGAAATAGAAAACAGTAGCAAAGAGATAACAAAAAGGTCCCATAATTTGGAAATGTAATAAAACATCTGTCTATATAAGCCATATGTCAAACTGGAAACAAAACCAGAAATTAGAGTACATTTAGAACTCAATGAAAACATTATATAATAAAACTTATGAGGTATAGTCACAGCAATATTTAGAAGAAAATTTATGGCATTGTGTTTATGATAGAAAAGAAGAAATATTAAGAAAAATAAGCTACGTGCTCAATCCCAGAAGTTAGAAAAATAATACAGAAAAGAACACAAAGAAATAAGAACTAGCAAGACAGCCTCTGAAATTAATGAAATAGAAATGTAGAAAACAATAAAAAGGATAAAAAACAAAAGTTATTTCTTTGACAAGACTAATGAAATACAAAACATTAATAAAACTGGTAATAAGAAAGGACTTAAAGTGAGCAATATTATTAATAAGAAAAGGACATAATTATAGCTACATTAAAATTTTTTAATTATAATAAAATCTATAACAGTCACATGCCAATAAATCCAAAATCTTGATCACTTTCTACAAATATACAATAACACAACTAATTGAAGAAAAAATGAAAAAACTTAAAAGAGACCATTAAATAAATAAAAGTTGGTATTAAAATTACTCACAAAGTAAAATAAAAATCTGACTCCAATTTTACAAGGGAGTGCTACCAAAACTTCCATGAATCTTTTTTGTTGTTGTTTTGTTTTTGAGTTGGAGTCTCACTCCATCGCCCAGGCTGGAGTGCAGTGGCACGCTTACAGCCACCCCAGCGTTGACCTGCTGGGTTCAGGCGATCCTTCCAACCCAGCCTTCCAAGTAGCCAAAACTACAGCTGCACGCTACCATGCCCAGCTAATTTTTGATTTGTTGTAGAAATGAGGTCTCACCAAGTTGCCCGGGCTGGTCTCGAAGCTGGGAGCTCAGGCAATCCAGTCGCCTCGGCCTCCCAAAGTGCTGGGACTATACAGGCTGAGTCACCGAGCCTGGCCAAAATTTGTAAGTTTTAAGTTGGATTCACAATTTAACATTAGATCTGTTGGAGCAATTTACCACCAAAAGGATTTAAAGGAGAAATGGATGTAAAAATATATTGAGAGAATCAATAACAATTGCAGAAATGTATCTGATAACACTCAACTCCCATTCACTATAAAAGCTCTTAGAGAATTAGGAATGAAAGGAAATGTTCTTAACCAGATAAATGTCTATCAGTCTACATAGAGGTAAATTTTTAAAAGTATATCTTTTAAATAACACAAAAAAGGCTGTTCTCATCACTTTTGTTCCTCATTATATGGAAGGGTCCCCATTACAATAAGACAAGGAAAGGGGGAGGGATTAAAGGTTGCAAGGACTGAAAAAGAAGAGCTTTAATCAATATTCAAATAAATTCATTCATTCAACAAATATTTACTGAGTATCTTAATGAGTCAGGCCCTCTTCGAGGCACAGAAGTAAACGAGACAAACAATTTCTGTCATTCTGGAGAACAGAAATGTTGCTGGAAAAGTCAACAATATACAAAAATCTGTAGGGTTTCCTTATACCAGCAGGCAAAAATTTAGAAATTGTAACTTAGTCAAAATTCATTCAACAAATATTTTTTGACTCTTTACTATATTGCCAAACATTGTTGTGGAGATTAAGGATAAGACACAGAAAATGTTCCTCCCTTCAGGAACCTTATATTCTAGAAAGAAAGACAATAAATAGATAGTGAGGTAATGATAAGTTCTAAATGGAAAAAATGAAGTACAATAAAGCAGTGTTATTTTCCGCAGGGCAGCCAGGTTACATTTGTAATTTTAAGATAGATGCCATTTTAAGTAGCAATAAAACATAAGGTGCCTAAGCATAAATGTAAGATTTATAAACATATAAAGATCTATTAGACTTTCCTGAAAAAAATAGTAAATTTTAGTGATGGACACAAAAGAAGACCAAAATGAATGGAGAGATAACCCCAGCTCAAAAATATAAAGAACTTCACTATCATAAAGATAATACTTCTTCCCAAATTAATTTCTAAATTCAATGTAATTTCAGCTCAATCAATAAGTACGATTCTGTTTACATAAAACAGAAAGCAGTACTTAATATAGTGTGTATGTATATATACTTATTATAAAAGCACAAAAACATGAAAGGGAATGATACACATACAATTCAAGGTATGAGTTACCTCTGTGATGACAAGGTAAAGAAATATGAGGAATATACCCAGAAGAACTCAAATCACTCTATAAAAATGATACCTGCACATGTTTGTTTATCGCAGCATTGTTCACAGAAGCAAGAACATGGAACCAACCGTGCTGCCCATCAAAAGAGAACTGAATTTAAAAAATGTGGTACATATACATGATGGAATATTACACAGCCATAAAGAAAAACAAAATCATAAACTTCACAGCAACCTGGTTGGACTTAGAGTCTATAATACTGAGTGATCTTTCACAGAAACAAAGAACTGAGTATCACATGTTCTCACTCAAGCAGACCTTGAACAATTATCGTAATACTATAAGAAAAGGATTGGCAGTAGCAGGAAACTGCCCGGAGGGGGATGGGGAAGCGGGATTGGCAGTGGTGGGAATCTGCCTGAGGGAGGGGGGAACACATCTCATAAACAAGGGTACCTGCATAATGAACATTTGTATACCTAAACCTGAATTGTACCTGACATCTTTAAAATAAAATAAAAATTAAAAGAAAAAAATGTAATATGGATTGGGGACTTTTGCTGCCCTGTAGTATTTTATTTATTTAAAATTGATTTTTAAGAAAAATAATTTAATTATAATTTTTTAAAAAAATGTAGAGGAGGTGAGTGCAATCTTCTATTTCCATAAATTGTTGCAGGCAGACTTTGCTGAGAAGAGGAAATACAAAATAAAGGGAAGAAGAAAGAACTATCTGTAAGACTTTAGACAAGAAACTGTAAGGAAGAAAAAAAAAATAAAACTATCTGGAGAATAGAAAACATATTTCTCTATTGTGTGTATCTTTCAGTCAATGCTCAACATGATGTGTTGTAAGATTGCACATTACGCTAAGTGTAATTCTTCCCCGGGGGGATATTTCAGCTAATGTATAAAGATGCTGAGAGACAACGGCCTGGGGGTTGTGGTCACCTCAAGCCCCACCACAGAATGGCACACCTCTAATTGTTCACTGCCCACCGTGTACAGGAGCGAAGTGATTGGTCAGTTCTATTCTATTCTGGATCTCAAGCAAGATTCTAGGATTAGTAGGTCTCTAACCTGAAGAACAGTGAGCTGGTGATCATGCAATACCATCAAGGCAGGTCACTACAGTACAGACCACTTGGACCATATTCTGAACATGGTTTTAGCAGCAAGATATGACTGATATTTGAGAAACAGGAGAAATCAGGATGAATTCACATCAGGCAAAGCAAATCACACATTTGTCTCCTTTCACAATCTGATGCTTTATAATATATCATTTATATCTACAATCATTTTTGGCAAGGAATAGTTCTAAATTCATCTCTGGGATGGCTGCCAAGTTTGGTACTTAAATTCAGGCTCACTTTTATTACCCATGGTATTATCAACAACATGAAATATGCTTTTTTTTTTTTTTTTTTGCTTCTCAGAAAGCAGAAAGGGAAGAAAGGGAGGTCATTTTCCTCAGAAGGTGAATTGCATAAAATTACCTCTAAAACCTTTCTGTTTAAAGGACAGCCCATGGCCCCACAGCCTCAACATCACCTGAGAGCTTGTTTGAAATCAAGAATCAGGCCTCACCTACCAGATGAATCAGAAAGTAAATTTTAACAAGATCCAAGGTGATGAATATGCACATTAAAGTTTGGTCCAATAGGCCATAAGATTATAAAGGTCTTTCCTAAGTACCAGACCAGTAGAATCCAGTGCTAGATGGATGAGAAGTGATGGTAGAACAATGCCTACACAAATTGAATTAAACTTTTAAAAAAGCTTTATTGTTCTGGGAAGTCTCTGTTTTAGGCTGGTACATTTTACAAGCAAGTCTACCCTTTGGCTAAGATCTGTTAGTAAAACTAGGATGTAGAACAAAAATAGTAGACTCGCTGTTTTTCATTATCTCATTTTGATTCTTGAACCAAGACCAATCACTTTCTAAAAGCACTCTGCAAATATTAAATACAATGTCTGTTCTCTCCTTCAAATATATGTTTCACAAAAAAACCTCCCTTTTAGGTTTCATTTCTACCTCCTCCTTTTTTGTTGAAGACCCAACCATAATTTCTCCAGTTTTTCTCCCTCCTCATTCTCACCATGGTGTCCATAATCCAAACCTCATGTTTTAGAACTTGATGGGATTCATATGTTTCTCACATGTCTCTCATACACCCCAGGGAAATGTTTCTAAGCACCCATCTGGAGAGAGTTTAGGCCCAGGGCAGAAATAACTCACAGACCTTGTCTTCTCATTAATCATCTGCATTTAAAAAAAGGCATCTTGCATTCTACAAAATTCATTAAAAAAATAAAACTCCAGCAACCCCCTTGGGTCCCCTCCCACTCTGGGAGCTTTTCTGTCTTCTCTATAAATCCTGCTTTCTAAATAAATAAATAAATACATCTCAAGCAAGTAACTCAACACGATCAAAATTAACTTCTTATAGATGAGAAAGGAAGTAACCAAGTCATTCGATTTTCTACCCGGCAATTAAGTGTTAATGTCCATTAAACAGTAAAATGAATGAAACTTGCTTTCTGCATTTGTAATCTCCCATCCTCTGGAAGGAGAGCCTGGTGTTGTCCATCTGTGAACCGTCACGGAAGATAACTTGTAATGCAGTAACCCCAAATCTGAGAGGGCTCGCATGTCCTGTTCTTTATCTATTCCAAAGAAGTCCCCTGGAGGACCAGCAGGGAAAGACACTGGTTTATTAGAACTTATGGGAGTCATCGATGGCAGCCAAACGGTGAGGAATCTGTGCCTCGGGACAGTACAGCAAGCAGTTTTAAAATCATGCAAGTTAATTATTCAAATTTCGATATGGTGTTTGCAGTTACATTGATTAAGAGAGATGCCGCCTGCATTGTTTTCAGCATTGCTTGATCACCTGCGCCTCACGACTCATTACTGGGACTATGCATACTCCATGTGATACTTCAGAGACTGGCCTTGGCCAGAGGTCGCTTCTTGAGGACAGGGAAAGAAAGAAGTCAGATACAAGGGCAAAAAAGTCTGTCCAGACAATACCTCACAACACATAAGAAATGTTGAAGACTGAGAGAATTAACATTCACTGAACATTTGCTATGCACCAGCTGTGTGCTATACATTTTAAATTTGCCATTTTACTTCATCTTAACAGGGGTCCCAGAACTTTGTTATTATTATCCCCCATAGAGAAAAATGAATCTTTTTAGGTTTTAATTAAATAGCTTCTTGATATTGATTTATTAATCATTTGTCAAGATCTGAGAATTATCTGTCTTTAACATTCCCAGTACCTAGCCTAGTTAATAAACATCAGAGTGGTCAGCAGCGTAAATATGATAGAGACAAAGAGGAAAACGACAAAAAAAGGAAGAAACTTTATTTCGCAATCATGAGGCCTAGTTAAGGCCATGGAAAGGACTTTATTATAAGGACAACGATGGTGTGGTTTTTTTGGGGGGGGCGTTATTTTTATTTTTTAATTTTAATTTTTTGAGTTGGAGCTCACTCCATTGCCCAGGCTGGAGTGCTGTGGCACGCTCACGGCCACCGCAGCCTCGACCTGCTGGGCTCCGGCAATCCTTCCGCCTCAGCCTTCCAAGTAGCTGGAACTATAGGCACACGCTACCACGCCCGGCTAATTTTTTATTTATTGTAGAGATAAGGTCTCGCCAAGTTGCCCGGGCTGTTCTCGAACCCGTGGGCTCAGGCAATCCTCTCATCTCGGCCTCCCAAAGTGCTGGGATTACAGGCTTGAGGCACCGCGCCCGGCCTAATGATGGTGTTTTATTGATCATTATACAAGCATCTCACATGGGAGTGGCATGTGCCAACGACATGCTTAGCACGCAGTAGGGGATTAATAAGTATTTGTTGAATAAATATACATCAGGTAAAAATCATACATAGAATTCCAGAAATTTGTGCGTTTAGTGAAAATAATGACAACCCCAAACCTCCTTCCTGTGAAGCAGCCTGCATGCCTTTCAACATGCAGAGAGTGTCTTTGTCTTCACACAATGCCACTTGTACCCTGAAAAGACACTGCTTGATTGATGGATTATAGAGAAAGCTACTTGAAGTGTTTGAACTTGGTTCACAAACAGGACTGCTGTTCCCTATTTTAAATAGGTTTTTTTGTTTGTTTGTTTTTGAGTCAGGGTCTTTCTCTGTCATCCAGGCTAGAATGCAGTGGCACAATCGCAGTTCACTGCAGCCTCAACCTCCTGGGCTCAGGTGATCCTTCTACCTCAGCCTCCCGAGTAGTTGGGTTTATTTTTAATATATGTTTTTTATTTTTTGTAGAGACAAGGTCTCACTACGTTGCCCAGGCTGGTCTCAAAATCCTGGGCTCAAGTGATCCTCCCCTGCCTTGGCCTCCCAAAATTCTGGAATCACAGGCACAAGCCACTGCACCCAGCCTTAAGTCAGTTCTTGATTCATAGTTTGATATGTCTAGAAAGAAAAGCAAGACTTTTAAATAAGCAGACCAATGTCTCCAAAGCAATCCTCCTCTCTCAACAATACATTACTTTTTTTTTTTTTTTTGAGTTGGAGTCTCACTCCATTGCCCAGACTGGAGTGCCATGGCACACTCACAGCCCCACCAGCGTCGACCCACTGAGCTCTGGCGATCCTTCTGCCTCAGCCTTCCAAGTAGCCAGAACTACAGGCGTGTGCTACCAGACCCGGTTAATTTTTTTTTTTTTTTTTATTGTAGAGACAGGCCTTGCCAAGTTGCCTGGGCTGGTCTCGAACCCACTGGCTCCAGCAATCCACTTGCCTCGGCCTCCCAAAGTGCTGGGAATAAAGGCTGAGCCACTGAGCCGGGCCAACAATAAGTTACTTTCTATTCTCTTCAAGATGGAATTAGCAATTCCAACCACAGCCCAATAACATGTGATATAGTGTGGTGAATAATTTTTAATTCAAAATGACAATTTCAATGCCAAAGTATTATGATTCAATATTTGTCAAGCATCTGTTACTAATGCGGCATGTGACATGTACCTCTGTACTGACTGATTTTTTAAAAATCCCATTTCACTTACCATGTGCTTTTTGCATTTACTCTGGGAAATATTAAGATTGCTGTTTAATCCAAGACCACTCAGAATGTAACAGGATGCTATTGTTAATTCCATATCCATAGTTCATACTAAAAAAGTGGTATAGTTCAATAAGGAACATGAACATGATTTTACAAATCAATTAGGTTCTAAAAATAACTTCCAAAATCATTCTTCTGGTAGGAGTATTGATAGAAGGAAAGACAGACTGGGGTAAGATAAGCTACAATGGTAAAGAAGGCTTCATTGAGTAGATTCCACTACTTGGGAAAAAAACACCTGCACTCACATGTTTATCACAGCACAATTCACATTTGCAAAGATGTGGAATCAACCTCAATGCCCATCAACTGATCAGCGGACAAAGGAAATGTGACATATACTGTCACACACACACACACACACACACCCCATGTAATAATATTCAGCCATTAAAAAAAGACAAATTAATCTCTTTTGCAACAATTTGGAAGGAATCAGAGACCATTATCCTAAGTGAAGTGTGAAGTAACACAGGAACAGAAAACCAAATGCCACATGTTCTCACTTATTAGTGGGAGCCAAGCTATGGGTCCACAAAGGCATACAGAATGGTATAGTGGAAAGTGGAGACTCAGAAGGGGGAGGGCGGGAAGGAGGCGAGGAACAAAAAGTCACTTCTCAGGTACAGTGTGTACTAGCAGAGGTGATGGGTACACTTAAAGCCCAAACTTCTTCACCAAAACGCAAGGCATCAATATAACCAAAAACCATTTGTATCCCTAAAGCTATTGAAATATAAATAAATAGATTAGATAGATGATAGATAGATAGGTAGATAGACAGACAGATAGATAAAGGCTTAACTGAGATGGGAGGTCTCTGCTGAAAGAAGGAATTTTAGTGGTTTCTTTAGAAGAACCTAAATGTGCCTAATTCCAAGAAAAGATAAAACTGCTATTCTCTGAACATGAATGGCCCACAGATATGATCACCAAAAATTCAAGAAGGTACTTCTGGTAATGTTAGACAAGACTCTGGAACCATTATGAGAGAGTCTTAATGCAATTTATAACCAAACTATGACTAAAAAAAAAACCCTTCCCAATGTTCCCACTATATTCTCTTGAACAGTTGCTTGGACACACATGCTGTGAGTCGCCCATCCTATTAGTACCAGTACTTCCTTCCTGCAGATTCATTAGCACTGAAACAATACACCATACAAAAGGATTTACATAAAAGACAGCTGGAGCCGGTTGCCAGGGGAGCTGACAATGTTCCAGACACATTCCACATTAGGGGGATAAACTTCTGGGTAGCCAGGGCTGTTGAAGATGCCTTCAGCCATGTGGAAGCTTCCACCACAAGCTAGAAGAAAAGAGAACTAAAGTGAGTGTCAGAGCAAAGATAGACTGCAAGACACCATAGGACAAAAGAGAAAGAACACTTGAGCCATTATCAGCATGAAAGGATATAGTATTTCCATCTCACATTAAGAAAAAAAAAAACTCATGACATATATAACAAGAAAAAGATTCTGCAAACTGAAGATCAAGGGCATGCAGTATGGTGAATCAGAAGGAATCTCTGTGGTGTTTTTTTCTGAAAGACCTTTCTCCCTGTGAACTTTGACTTAGAGTGATAAAAGATTTGGTTTTACCCTACAACCACTGGGTTTTTCTGACCAGGATTATCTCCAACCTTGGCCTAGAACAGAAGGTAGTAGTCTAGTGTTTCCCTCTCAGTAGAGCACTGGAATACCCAGCGCTCCAGCTTCTAACTACTACCAATATGAATGCCAGCAGTGCTCTCCCAGCTAAGAAACCCAGTCCCGGGAATTCCTCTTTCCTCTCCTCTCCAGTTGCAGCTGCCTTAGCAAACATCTCCTAAAGGGGAATACCAGGTAATCTAAGATCAGGAAGTTTAGCTAAAAAGACAGCCAGATTTCCAACTTATTCTCTCCACCTCTAGAATTCACTGTTAGAATTTACAACATGTTCTCCTAATTGGGAAGAAACTAAGGTTAGGCAGAGAGGTGCTGAACTAGCTCCCGACTTTGAAGGTAAGAGAGTCCCAAAAAACAAACCAAGGATTTCTACCACATCTCTGTTAACCTTACCCGATGCTGAGGCAGCATATGTGGCATGGAATCCATCAGAATTCACTCCAGAATCAGAGACAAACCTCAGCGTCAGGGCACTGCTGAAGGATGTGATAGGGTGGGGCATGGAGGTGCCACAGTAACGGCCTAAAAAATGAAGACAACGACAAGGAGAATGAACGATGACATGGCAGAGGCCGTTATTTCTCATAAACACATCATTACTAGAATTACAAGAGACCAAAGCCAAAAGAAGAAATCAGTCCTAGCTGAACCCCTTAAATCAGGATCAGTGTTTGAGACAATGCCTGAGAATTAAAAATAAACTTGGCCGGGCACAGTGACTCACACCTATAATCCTAGCACTTTGGAGGCCCAGGTGAGAGAATTGCCTGAGCCCAGGGGTTTGAGACTAGCCTGGGCAACTTGGCGAGACCTCGTCTCTACAATAAGTCAGAAAATTAACTGGGCTTGGTGGCAACCTGTAGTTCCAGTTACTTGGAAGACTGAGGCAGGAGGATCCCCTGAGCCCAGCGGGTTGAGGTTGAGGTGGCCAGGAGCGTGCCACTGCACTCCAGCCTGGGAGACAGAGTGAGACTCCAACTCAATAATAATAATAATAATAATAATAATAATAATAATAAATAAATAAATAAATAAATAAATAAAAAGTATCCAGTATTATATAGGACCTAGTCTATTTACTGCAATATAATCTCACTTTTTATTCATTTATGTGTCCTGGTTCAGATGATGAATTATTCAGTCTTTTGGCTGTGTATTGCCAAATAAAGAGTATGTAAGAAAAATCCTTCAGTGTCACACAAATAAATTGATAAGATTCAGTCGATCCTGACTTGGCAAGACAGTATTTGTTAAGTTTGGTCATCTGTCAGTGGTTTATTAGGAGCTGGCTATGAGACATTTCTGATGTTGGTTAAATTCAGTCAGATGTCCAGGGGCTGACTGACTACTGGCTGTTGCAGGATAGCCTTTGTTGTATTTGGAGTTACTCTTCTCACTTATTCTCCATTGGCTATCTCAGGAATATTCTCCTGGCCTTGGCAGATAAGCCAGACTGGTCAAGTCCAATCACACAGGTCCTCTTCAAGTTTCTGCTTTGTCACATTTGCTAATATCTCATCAACCAAAGGAAATCACATGGCTAAGTCCAGAGTCAGAACTCAAGAGCAGCAAAAGTTACTTTGCAAAAGTATGGTTTCAAGAGTAGTTGAAGAATTTGGGCCATTAATACAATCAATCTATCACAGATGTTACCTTATAGTTATCAGTTTTTCCAATCTGGGAATAATAATTTTAATGAAAATATTCACATAGATTCCACACGGAGCCCACATGTCTAGAAAATTTTATGAAATATTCTGGTTTTAAAAATATGTTGAGGCTATATAAAGTCAACTGAATGGATTAATTCACAGAATGGCCGAAACCATAATATCACATAGAGTTTACTATGTCTTAGCTATATTTGCACATTGAAAAAATATAAATATTATGCAGCTGTGTTTCTAATTATTATTTCAAATCCAGAACCATTACTTATTAGCTAAAACTTATTAATATGAAATGATTACAAAATTTGCCTCTGTCGGGATTCCATTTTGATTTACTTTTATGTTACCAATGTGGTTCTCACCTAATGGACTGTACTAGTAATACTATTTGTGTGTGTAGGATTGTTTTAATTTTACAGACCTTTTGAACAATGATTAAACTTCTTGTCTTGTTTAAATTAGTAAAACCAGTGAATAAAAATGTTATCTTGAACACAGGTTTCCTGAGCTGCTTCAAAATAAAGGGTTTCCAATTTGGAAAAATCTACATGTCATGTACTCCTCCCAACAGTTCACACAATGCATATTTTTATATTTAAGACTACAAGAAGTTTTGCAAAAAACAAAATGAAACATAAAGTACTTCAACTTTGTTAAAATTACTATTCACTACTTTATTTGCCCAAAGAATCATTATTATTGTGAACCTATTTATAGTCTTCAAATGTTGTGTTTGCAGCAAGATATGTGGGGGGAAGTTCACTTTAATTATTATGGAATATTCAGAACTTGTGTGTACACATGTAGTGTTCTCCAGTTATTTGCTAAATATCTACTTGTAATTTACAAATTCCATAGAGTGACCTTCTTTTAATACTTACATGGCCCTGAAGTTTAATGAATCTTTCTCTGTCTCTCTCTCTCTCTCTCTCTCTGTCTATGCTTTCCCCCATTTTATCTGATTTCCATCTCATTTTTTCTTAATATTTTTAGTTTTATTACTTTTGTTGTTGCTGCTGTTTAGTTTAGCTGCTTTATTTATGATACATTGTTATTATAGACAGAAATGCTGCCATTTCTTATTTTGAAGATGAAAAGTTTGGATTTATATACCACTGATAATAAACTATCTCACATCTACACAAAGACTGAAATGATTGTGATGGTGTTAAGCACTGGTTTCTGATGAACCAAATACTGTATAATTGCTACCCTTTCCTCCATAATACATTGTACTTTAGTTAGTCAAAAAATACAATTTTTCTGTAATCCTGATTATACAGAGGTGGGAATGGAAGCTTAGGTGGGTGAAGCAATCTGCCTAAGAGAATGTAATGAAAAAGTGGCAGTTTAGACTTGAACCCAATTCATTTAAATTAACTAGATGAATAAATAAAATTGTTAATAAAATGGCAACTTTTTGTAATAGAAGGCAACCACAATGTATTGGAGTTGCAAGTGAAGGCAGAAAATTATTGAAAGAGTGTAATAGAAGTTTGAGGATTCACGTTAGTAAATTGAACTACTGTTAAAGTATGTGTTATTCTTTGTCAAAAATGAAATGCAATCAAGTAGTTTATGTATTAATGTCAAATAAACAGTGGAAAATAGTAAAATGTTATAAATTGTTTCAATAGAAAATTAAGAACCTTGCATTTCTTTTTTTTTTTTTTTTGAGTTGGAGTCTCACTCTGTTGCCCAGACTGGAGTGCAGTGGCCGCTCCCGGCCACCACAGCGTCAACCTGCTGGGCCCAGCGATCCTTCCGCGTCAGCCTTCCAAGTAGCTGGAACTACAGACGCGCGCTACCACGCCCGCTAATTTTTTTGTTTTTATTGTAGAAATGAGGTCTCGCCAATTTGCCCCGGCGGGTCTCGAACCTGCGGGATCAGGCAATCCACTCACCTCAGCCTCCCAAAGCCCGGGATTACAGGCTGAGCCACCGAGCCCGGCCGAACCTTGCATTTCTAGATGACAAGGTTTCCAATTCAAATGCATCAATACTGCAAATAAACTTGACATTTATTAAAAGTAAGACAGTTTCTCAGATACTGTTGGATATACGGTTTTAAAAATATGGTCATTAGGTTTGTGAGGTGCAGCATTAAATGGAA
>CAUYQG010196265.1:0-12271 GCA_963574415.1 Tarsius wallacei
AAACCTCAAACTATAATAACCTTAGAGAATGCAGGGGACACCCTTATGGAAGTTGGAACTGGCAACCAATTCCTGAGCAAAGCCAAAGATGCACAGGCCATAAGAGATAAGATAGACAAGTGGACCTCATTAAACTGACAAGCCTCTGCAAAGCCAAAGAAACCATCAAGAGAGCAGGGAGACAGCCCACAGATTGGAAAAAAATATTTGCTAACTCCTTGTCTGACAAAGGCCTAACATCAAGGATCTACGAGGAACTCAAATGTGTTGAAAAGAAAAAAACAAACAGCCCCATTACAAAGTGGGCAAAAGATATCAGAAGACAATTCTCAAAAGAAGACATACGAGCAACCAACAGATACGTGAAAAAATGTTCAGCTTCACTAGTCATCAAAGAGATGCAAATTAAAACTACACTGAGATACCACCTAACTCCAGTCAGAATGGCCATCATCAATAACTCAAAAAATAACAGATGCTGGAGAGGATGTAGCGAAAAGGGAGCACTCTACATTGTTGGTGGAAGTGTAAACTAGTACAGCCTCTGTGAAAAACAGCGTGGCAATTCCTAAAAGTTTTAAAAATTGACCTTCCATATGACCCCGCAATCCCCCTACTAGGAATATACCCAGAATAACTCAAATCACTCTATAAAAAGATACCTGCACATGTATGTTTATCGCAGCATTGTTCACAATAGCAAGAATATTGAACCAACCATGCTGCCCATCAAAAGAGGACTTGGATACAAAAATGTGTTTCATATACACAATGGATTATTACTCAGCCATAAGAACAAAATCATGAATTTCGCAGCAACGTGGATGGAATTAGAGTTTATAATACTGAGTGATCTTTCACAGAAACAAAGATCTGAGTACCACATGTTCTCACTCGTAAGTGTACCTTAAACAACTACCATAATACTATAAGAAAAGTATTGACAGTAGTGGGAAACTATGAGAGAGGGGGGCAGGGAGGTGGGATTAATGGTAGTCAATATCTGCCTGGGGAAGGGGGGGCATGCCTCATCAACAAGGGTACCTGCACAATGAATATTTATATACCTAACCCTTAATTGTACCCCAAAAATTTAAAATAAAAAAATAAAAAAAGTGACAATTGTGTAAACTTTTACAAGGAGGGCTGGAATATGGAATTTGAATAATATGGGAAGACATTTCACTTTAAAAAATGACAAAAGCAAAAATATGGCAATCACTCACATTTTCAATCATATAATAAAACCCTTTGTGTTAATGTTTAAAAAACAATGTCACTCATTTTTAAGTCTAGCATCCCAGGTGACCAAAGGAAGAAAAGACAAAATGATACACATAATAAAATCATAAAATCTTAAAAATTAAAAATACATTGGTAGTAATTTATTACAGGCTGGGCTCGGTGGCTCAGCCTGTAATCCCATGCTTTGGGAGGCCGAGGTGAGTGGATTGCCTGAGCCCACAGGTTCGAGACCCACCTGGGCAACTTGGCGAGACCTCATCTCTACAATAAATAAAAAAATTAGCCGGGCATGGTAGTGCGTGCCTGTAGCTCCAGCTACTTGGAAGGCTGAGGCGAAGGATCGCCGGAGCCCAGCAGGTCGAGGCTGCGGTGGCTGGGAGCGGCCACTGCACTCCAGTCTGGGTGACAGAGTGAGACTCCAACTCAAAAAAAAAAATTTATTACAAAGTTTCACTTAGTGTAGAATTTTTAAAATAATTGACTTGTCATTAAGCTATCTAGTTTCCTCTTGATTATTTTCAAATTGGGCATTTAATTATCTTAGGAGACAGATAATTTGAGACATGTATATACTTCCTAAAACTTTCCTTACTTCTCAGGATGGCAATGTTATAGCAAGACTCCATATTGACTCCAGTTCAGATTATATCACTTGTTAGTAATAGGAGCATGTGTGCAATATATAACCTTTCTGTGTCTTCAGCAATGCCATGTGTAACATTAAAATAGTAACAGTTTCTACCTTCTGGCAAAGTGTCAGAAATACCTAAGATAGTCCAGGTAAAGCCCTAGCATCTTCTCTGTATAATACTATACAAGAGGGGACACCTCCAAAACAGGAATTTATTTATTACAAAATGTGTATTTATTCTTACATGTTAAACTTCCGTTGCCTTCAAAGTACTCTCCACTTGATGTAATACACCTATAAAGATGCTTTTTCCACCACTCAAAACCATTTGTAGTGTTATCAATTTGATGACTTTTATGGCTTCTGCTGTTTGTTGTTTCACCTCTTCCACATCAGTGAAATGTTTCCCTTTGAGGACTTTTTTCATCTGGGGAAACAACAACAACAACAACAACAACAACAACAACAAAGTCTCTAGGGGCAAGATGGGGCAAACAGGGCATGGAGGTTATGCTGTTTTTCGTCAAAAACACTTAGTGCAGTGTGGGCATGTGAGCTTGTAAATCACCCATTATGAAATGGGGAAGTGCGTTGAAAGACTCTCCAAAAAAAATTTCACTGAAGCTGAACACAGCTTCTCACAGCGCTACCTGGTACACTGATGCCAATGGATTCCTAGAACACTTACCAAGTGGGAAGCCTGTTCTACAAGAAGCCTGCTCTCCAAAAATAAATCCAGTGTTTTGGGGTGCCCTCCCCCAATCAGTTTTTATAATGATTATCCAGCAATAATAAAATAGCAATATTACATTGACACAAAACAGTGTTCACCTAGAAGTGGGGTTAGTGAGTGGTATAAACCTAATTCTTCTTTCACAGGAAAAACTTTCTGATGAATATTTTCTTAAGTACTCTCTTTTTTTGCTTTAAAGATTTTAATTCATTTAATGATTATTCATAAAGTAATTACCAAATATTTGTGATCTTACTTCTTCAGAACACCTTACATTTACCAGTGACCTTCTTGAAATGTATTACCTAGAAATTAAAGTTTTACAGATATGCTGATCAGAGAACAAAATTCAGAGTAAATCTTTATTTTCTTAAGAAACAATTTTATTTCTATTTATGCATTCTAAGCTTGTTTCAGATTTTTTTATAGTAAATTAATGGCTCTAATGAATTATTTACCTAAATAGTCAAGTGAAACTAATAGGTCTTTTCCTCTTTGTCAGTAGTTGATATGCACATGATGTATTCAAACCAAAAACATGTTTACTCCTTATCCATGCACAGTTCCACCATATTTATTGTTTATTAGACTTTGATTGCTGAATGTCTTCATCAATTCTGATTCTATTAACTTATTAAAATTTACTCCACTTGGTGGCAGTCACAGTTTGATAAATAAAACGTCTACATCTTAATGTAAGGCATTTTAAAACCTTTCTATGAGTACAGCATCAAGTTTAAGTTCTGAAGAACACCATTACAGACACCCCGTCCAGACTGGTACTGACATATTTATACTCATTCTGGGTAAGATGTTTGAATAGGTATTAATTCATCTAAATTCGCTGAAGTATATTTCTCATTTATCTCTCTTGAACAGCAGAATATCTCGAACACTTACGTCTCCACCAAATAAAATGTCTAATTTAGAGAACCCAAAAGAAAGTGTTTATTTTACATGACCATTTCTTCATAAATCTATATGTACTACCCAATGATATCCACTATTTTCAGTGTTTTCACAGTAATGTGGTTAAATATGGAATAGACTCGTAGAGTAGAAAGCAATATCTGTGACAATTTAGGGAATGAAACATTAGTGGCTAATCAGAAAAGGTTGCTAACTACTTAGGAAAACAATAGTTTTCCCTTTTGCCTGAGCCATAGCTAGCTTCATTTCCAAGCTTCACTTGCAGACTGACAGGGCTTAATGATTGAATTGTAAGTGATGAAATTTGAGTGGGTGTGATGTTTACTCTTCAAGGGCCAACATATATATTTTTTTGAGATTGGGGGTCTCATTATGTTGCCCAGGCTGAATTCAAACTCCTGAGCTCAAGCATTTTCCTGCCTCAGCACCCTGAGTAGCTGAATTACAGGTGTACACCACCGTGCATGGCAAGGACCAATACTTTTAAGAAGCAGATATGTCTCCTCAAGTTCTTTGACTTTTATTCCATCTATCCTAAATATGGAGTATTACAATATTTTAAAATGGCAAAGACTTAACATGAATGGATACTAATTTCTGAAATACAGCTAGCTAAAATCAGCCAGCTCTTCAGGGACACCTACTTTATTTTTTATTTTTTTATTTTTTTTTGAGTTGGAGTCTCACTGTGTCACCCAGACTGGAGTGCAGTGGCCGCTCCCGGCCACCGCAGCCTCGACCGCTGGGCTCCGGCGATCCTTCCGCCTCAGCCTTCCAAGTAGCTGGAACTACAGGCACATGCTACCACGCCCGGCTAATTTTTTGATTTTTATTGTCGAGATGAGGTCTCGCTTGCCCAGGCGGATCTCCAACCCGCGGGCTCAGGCAATCCACTCACCTCAGCCTTCCAAAGGCGCGGGATTACAGGCTGAGCCACCAAGCCTGGCTGGGACACCTACTTTAAATGGGTATGTGAGAGAAATGAACTTGTTCTGTGTTCGCTTCTTTATATATTTTTGGGTTTATTTGATACAGAAGTTAAGCCAACCAGATTAATACAAGTTAAATTCCTTCTGGAAATTACACACAAAAAGATTTTTTAGCCCATGCTTATAGGGCTTTAATAGTGGAAAAATAACTCAATTAAATAATAAACTTAGCTAAAGCAGCACTCTGATTACAAGAAAATTCATCTTTATTTAGTTGAAGTGTTTTCCTGAAGTGGCTTGATTAAATCCTGTCCTTTCACAGAACCACTCCTTTAAATATTTCGCATAATGAATAAGACTATTGTCTGTTTTCTGTATGTGTGTAAGTGCTTTATCTATAACTACAAAATTAAAGCAGCTCCATCTTCTAGAACAAGCAATTCAGGAAGTGTTTTTACATTACACAATTACCAAGTTTTTGATATGGCAATTGCAATTTTGTAGCTCAATGAAGCTACAGTTCATTCAAAATAATCTGCAGCATGCTCTCTGTAATACTCTGGTTCAGTAAAGATGATGTGCCAGCTGTCTTTGGGCATCATTATGGCCAACAGTGAGAAAACACTCAATGTTTAAATAGAAACCATCTGCCCCTCTTCCACCCACCTGTCTCCGACCCACACTGATAAGCAACACCCTGTTTTTCTTTTTTAATTCGATGTCATAAAAGCCACTATCCATTATCTTTCTACTGAGAACTTCTTAGAAGCCCCGCCACTGTTCACCTAGAGGACAGCAAACCAAATTATCCTGCTGGGGGAAAGGTCTCTCAGGAAGAAGGTGCTTCTGAAATGGTTGCCTAGCCATTTAATTGAATGACAAACTCACTAAACATACCTTCACTGATTCGTTAAAGAAAGATCTAAACACAATCAGGTTTTCTTAGAAACTGTGCTGAAATTTCCTCTTTATTCCCCTTTATTATTCCTAATATCATTTTCACATTTTCCTCTGACTTTCTGGCCCTGATTACTGATCATTATTTCCTTGATATTTGAGAGATTTAAGAGTTGTCAAAATAACCCTCATTTGTGAAGTCAGTTGCAAGTTTGTGGGATCTCCAAGACTATCCTATGATTTGATGAATCATTAGAAAGACCAACAGAACTCACTGAATGCTGTTTTACTCATAGTTGTGGTTTATTACAGTGAAAAGATTCAGATTAAAATTAGTAGAGGGAAGAAATGCATAAGAATGGGTTCCAAACATGAGCTTCTAGTTGTCTTCACCCAATGGGGTTGTAGACATTGGTAACCTCTCCTAGCAATAATGTATGATAATATGCGTAGAGCATTGCCCATCAACAAGCTTACCAGAGGCTTGGTGTCCAGAGTTTTAGTGGATCTTGGTTATATAGATGTGATTGTCCAGGTGGCTGGCCTTAGTATCTAGTACCTTTGAAAGCTGAGCGAATATCGAGTGGCACAAAGGCCATATCATAAGTCACATTGTTAGCCTGGATCACCTGGTGCATCCAAAGTCCTTATCAAAAATCATATTGTTAGCATAGACTCTTTTGCATAGTTCGGTGCTCCCAATAAGCAAAGATGTGCCAAGGGATGGCATTCCAAGGACTTAGAAATCACCTCTCAGAAGCAAAGGCAAAGGTCAGAACTCTCTTTGGTTACGGTTCATCCATGAGAGCAAATACCTTATTCTGAACTTCGCCTGATATGGTTTAATAACAGCACATAAGAAAATGTTATAGAAGTCTATTCAATCATTCAATTATTAATTCAACAAATAACTATTGAGCTTCTATTTAATCATTCAACAAATAACTATTGAACACTTGCTATATGCTAACCTCTGCTCTATACCCTTCCTGATCTTTTGACCTCAATTTTCCTCATGTTTTTCTTTTTTTCTTTTTTTTTTTTTTTTGAGTTGGAGCCTCACTCTTGTCCAGGCTGGAGTACAGAGGCATGCTCAGCCTTCCAAGTAGCTGGAATTACAGACGCATACACCCACACCCGTCTAGGTTTTTTATTTTTTTTAAATTTTTATTGTAGAGGCGATGTCTCACCAAGTTGCACAGGCTGGTCTCGAACCCCTGGGCTCAGGCAACCTCTCTCGCCTTGGTCTCCCCAAGTGGTGGGATTATAGGCTGAGCCACCGCATCCAGCCATGTTTTTCTTTTTTCTTGGATTGTTTTCTTGAATTTAGAGTTTTGTATTGATTTAAGTAAGAACACTTCAGCTGTGATCCTATTAAGATGAAGAATATCCTAGCTGTCAATGCCTCCTTAATGGAGTTCTATTGACATTAATTGTCCAACACATAGATGACACTATACCTAACCACCTATGCAATCTAGCTTAATGGTCCCCTTCTCATTTTTACTAATTCCCACCTTTTTGCTTTCTACTCAGTCTATTTTCCACTACATTTGCTTCCCAGCATTCTTCAAATGTTCTCCAAATCCTTAAGGGATTTTTTGCTAACTATTTTCTTTTTGAAGTCTTGTTCCACAGATACCTATTTGACACATTTTCTCAACTCTTTCATGCCTTTTTTCAAGTCATCTTCTCCAGGAGGCCTATCTAATTCTCTATCTAAAATTGTAAACTTGTTCCCCAACCTTCCTATCCCCTTTTCATGATTAACTTTTTTCCTTAACATATAATTCACTATTTAACGTACTATGTATTTTAGTAACTATAATGTTTGCTACTTGTCTTTCTCCTCTAGAAGGAGGTATCATATGTCAGGAATTTTTGTCTGTTTTTGTTCATCATTTTATCCTGAATGCTTAGAATGGACCTTGATAGCGTGTGTTCAATAGATATTTGTTTAAAGAAAAATAAATGAATAAAATAAATGAATGGATAACCCTAACCCTAACTCTAACTTTTTATTTTTAAAGCAAAAGGAAATAAATGAAGAAAAAAATGAATAAAAGAAATAAATGAATGGATGACCCTAACCCTAACCCTCTTTGTTATTAAAAAACTTTTAAAACTTTTTATTATTAAACAATATCTTTCTTCTTTTTATGCAGTTGGATACTTTCTGTGTGTCCAAAACTGTATGTCTTTTCCTTTAACCCATTGAGCCAAATCGTTGAAAGTTCAGGTTAGTTTTCCAAACAGTACTTGAAATAGCACATTCTAGTTCAGGCTTTGAGGTCAGCAAAATGTGGACTTGAATATTAGTTTTTCCACCACCATCTGAATAACCTAGCATATTCCTAAAATACTCAGTTCTATCAATTTTATATATATATATACACATACACACACACACACATATATACTATCTACTTCGCAGAGTTGTTGTGAGTTAAGTGCCACATAGTATTTTTGTAATAAATTTCTTTTTTTTGTTTTCACTGGCATATTTTAGACGTTGATTCCATTATTTAATTGCTTCCATAATACCTCAGCTACATTTGTTCAACAAACTTAGAATCTTGTTTTTAATCTATCTCTCCAGATCATTAGTACAAAATGTCAAACTGATAAAATTGAAAATATTAAATAGAAAATATCATTAATGTATTTCTCATAAATCCATTTGTCTTTTAGTATCCATCCCTTTTTTTCAAAATAGTGATTAATCTTATGTGTCCCATCAGGAGTCTTTTTTCTCTTTCAGAAAAAAAAGTAGCAAAATTTACCACTCTTTAGTGTTTTGATTTTTTAAAATTTCCTCATAATTATTCAATCTAATCTTTATATTATTTTTTGTCTTTTATCCATCTTATTAATTGTTCTTATTTCCATATCCATGTAAATATTCTTCCAGCATTTAATTTCCAAAAAGTACAGGGGCAACAGAAATACATTTTAAGTTAAATCCTATTTTTCTTCCTCAAAAAACCTGCATAGACAGAAATACTTTATCTGAGAACATTCTGGGATATTTTAATCACTGTCTACTTCTGAGATATGAATTAGCACCTTCCTTCTACCTGAACTTTTAAAAATTTGTCTTCCTACGGTCTAGGATACATGAATCATTAAGCCTAGTCATCAGTTTCATAGCTATCAAAATTCTAAGGTAACAAAATTACTTTCTCCCTTAGCCACCCTCATTTCTTCCTCACCAAGTAACTCCTTCTTGTTCATCACTGTAAAGTCATGATAAATAAATCAATGAATAATTCTTTTTTACCACAAAATATTTGTTCATTCCTTCTTCATTGGAATGCATTGTTTTTAATATTTTATATTCAAACCAAAATGGTAGGCTGTGTGTCCTTATTCTAAAATACTCAATTGCTTTCAAGCGTTTTAAAATGTTAAAAGCAAACCAGGGATCTCTATAACTACTTTTAGACGTTGCTAATAGATTCGGATTTTTATCCGGTCACCCTTGGCTCCGAGAGTGTCAGCTCAATGAGTCAGCACCCCTGACCCCAAAGAGTGTCAGCTCTAATGGGCTGGCAAGCCAAACCCCAAGAGTGTTGGCTTTAATGGGCCTGCAAGCCAAGCCCTGAGAGAGTTGCTGATTCGGTGGGCTGGCAAGCCAGCTGCCAGCTGTGTCTCAGTTTGGAGTCTCATCTGCTGGCAGCTCTCCCAGTTCAGTTGGCTCTGTCAGCTGTCAAGCCAGCCTCAGGGGTGCCTGGTTCTTGTGCTCTGATGATCTGCAGCTCTTCAGGTCTGAGTTCTTGTTTGTGCTCAGGAGAAATGAGAGACATGGATGACTGGAAAGTGGGAAACCAGGATTTATTGAGAGGACAGAAAAGATCTCTGGGCAGGAGGGAACCCCAGGGGATTGCTGATTTGTGGCTGGAAACTGGTGTTTATATAGCCCTAAGATGGAATTGGCTAGCACTAGTTGTGTGCCTGTTGTTTGCCACTAGCTGTGCTGATTGGTCAGTACTAACAACCAATGGCTAGGGGTAGGGGCCTAATAGTGAGCTGGTCGGTTAGTATTTAGCAGTGAGCTGATTGGTTAGTTTTCCAATACTGGCAGTGAATGTTTTCTTGCCCTAGCCTTTGGGGCTTGTAGGGAGCTTGTTTACCAACTGGAGTGTATCAGTCCTAGAAACCTGCCAGAAGTTCACTACTTGTTACTGGGCGGGCCCACCCTTAAACTTAAACTTACAAAGATGTGGCTAAATGGGTCTGTCTAGCATTTCTCCAGCTATCTTCTCTCTCATTTATTTGACATTTTTTCCCTAAGCTTGGAAAAATAAAATTTTTAATAAAATGGAAATTTTTAGTAGATGTCCAGACAGATAGAGCCTTGTTTATTTATAACAGTTTGTCCCTGAATCAGTTTTGCAATCTATATTAGGAAACTATTATTAATACACTCCTAATAGCCAACAGTTTAAATGTATATTTCTGCATTAATAACACTCTGCTTCTCCCTGAATCTTTCTTAAGCATTGAATTAACTATGACAAAGATGCTTGTAACAGATGACATCATAAGATTGCCCTCACTTTGAACCACAACACTTTTCCTCAGATTTCACTCTTTGGTTCCAAGATTTTATTTCAACTGTACACATTCTCTACGTATTCTTTACATCATTTTCTACAGGATATGTTTATTTCAAAGTGAATTTTATCAACGGTTGTATTCATGATGTTTTAAAACAGTCATGTTTGAATATTATGTTTAATTTTATTTTTACTACCACAGATGTGTGGCCAAAAACATTTGGAGGCCACTGGTTTATTGATACTGTTTCTCAGGAAGTGTACAAAGAAAAGTGTTCCTAGTCAAAATTAATCATCCAGCCCTCTATCTTCCCTCTCCTCTTTGTGTCACAATCATAATGGCTTTGCTGACCTGCCTTGTAAAGTTAATTAAGCACATGCCTACCTCTGTACTACATCGAGGCTTCAGCAAAATTTTGCAGCACATTCTGCTTGAAAACCTCTCTTCCTTAGCTTTTGTATCATCATTATCATCTCCTGATTATCATTCTTCTTTTATATCCTCTCTCTCCTTTTTACACATATTCCTTATGTTTTGTTTTCCCCAGGATTTGCCTTTGTCCCACTGCTCTCCTCATTACATGCACTCTTTCTCAGTGGTTTCAAAGCACCAAAGGGGTCTTGTAAATACCATTGACCCTCAAATTGTCTTTTTAATAAAGTTTCCTTTTCTTCATTTTCTTCCTGACTCAGTGAGTTAAACTACCATCAGTTACCCAACGAAGAGCCACTCCTAACCTTCTGAATCTCAAGGAATTCTATAGTCAATTAGCCATAAATTGTCATAGATTCTACACTCCAAATACCTCTTGCATTCATAATTTCCCACTGTCATTTCTCTCATTCAAAATTCATTCAATTTTTTCTTGGATCACTGATACAACCTTCTAATGGATTTCATCCCCAGTCTGTCCCATGAAACAGATTTATGGTTTCCAATTTCAGCTGGACCCTCATATTATTTGGCAATCCCTTTACTTGTCAGTCAAATGACTCTTGGTTTATAGCCCTGACCTGTGTACTAGCACGAGCATAACTGTGTCTCTCACCCTGTCAAGTAGTGATTTTGGGGATACTAATAGTGATGGTTTGTAACCATATGGGAATTTTAGCAAGTGTCTGCCTCCATGCCAAATTGTCCAGATACTGCTGTCTTTCTCCTGCTACTGGTTGCTCACACTTGCTTTTGTACAGCTGTTTATAAGACACATCACCATTCTTCCATCCAAAAATTTCAATGTCCCTACTAATGAAGTTGTTCTTAGATATTGGGAGGACTTCTCATCTTTGGGATATTAAAATGATTCTAACCTTGCTGTGAAGGCAGAAGGAACGCCTTTTCCCACTAATGCTTCACTTCATTACCTGAACTCCAAAACGTAATATCCCACATCCTTCTGATAGAATTTTGAAAGTTTTTGACCCTCACTCGTTGATCAGATTTGCTCTCTTTCAATCATGCTGCCACAAATGAATCCGACTTTTATGAACTTCCCTACATTACTCTGTATTATTTTTCCCATTTTTTTCACTTGGCCAATTTTTTTTTTTAATCTACCTAGCCAGTATAAAAGAGAGAGTTGCTTTCATTTTAATGGAATCATTGGATACAGGGGCAGGTAGAGAGGGATGGAAAGAAGAAGCATACTTTCAGCTCTAACGGAAGTAGGGAGCAAAAATAATATTTGTCACCATTGTCTGAATTCATCTTTTTTGTGGGCTTCTCTTGGCTTATATTCTGAATGTGGAACATTTTGTTTTAAGCCTACTTGACCATTTTTGTTGTCCATTTATCATTCTCTTTGCTGTGAGTTGATGTTACTGTTTTTAACTTAATAGAAAAAAACAGTTCCTCAATTTATTTATTTATTCATTCAACAGGCATTCATTGGAAGCTAGAAATGCATTTTCTTCCAAGAAGGTTACTATATAAAAGGAATTGACATTTCAGAGGTCTGCATTTATTTACACAAATACAGGTATTTCTCCCACCAACATCATAGGAATGTTTTGAGAATTAAAGTTTATAAAACATAGGAAGCCAGTTTGTAATATTTAAACCTTAAATGGTTTTATGAGCATGTATGTGAGTGTGTGTTGGGGGGTGGTGGGAGATCTTTATAAGAGACTCATAGCCGGGCTCAGTGGCTCAGCCTGTAATCCCGCGCCTTGGGAGGCTGAGGTGAGTGGAATGCCTGAACCCGCGGGTTCGAGACCCGCCTGGGCAACTTGGCGAGACCTCATCTCTACAATAAATCAAAAATTAGCCGGGCGTGGTAGCGCGCGCCTGTAGTTCCAGCTACTTGGAAGGCTGAGGCGGAAGGAAGGATCGCTGGAGCCCAGCAGG
>CAUYQG010196273.1:0-16478 GCA_963574415.1 Tarsius wallacei
TTTTTTGAGTTGGAGTCTCACTCAGTCGCCCAGACTGGAGTGCAGTGGCCGCTCCCGGCCACCGCAGCCTCGACCTGCTGGGCTCCGGCGATCCTTCCGCCTCAGCCTTCCAAGTAGCTGGAACTACAGGCGTGCACTACCACGCCTGGCTAATTTTTTGAATTATTGTAGAGATGAGGTCTTGCCAAGTTGCCCAGGCGGGTCTCGAACCCGTGGGCTCAGGCAATTCACTCACCTCAGCCTCCCAAAACGCGGGATTACAGGCTGAGCCACCGAGCCCGGCGAGACCTTGTTATTAGTAAGATCTACCTGAATTTTGATTTGAGTATGGCAATAATAGATTTTTAATTTTATTAGAAAATATTATTTGATATGTGATAAAACCTGAGTTAAATTGTTGGTGAATGGCTTACACAAGTACCCAGTGGCTACATATTATCTGAGTGAATGTTTTGGGTTCTTGGCCCAGGGCCCAACTTACTACCAGGAACTACTCATGCAGCATTGTATATATGTTTATCCCACAACTCCGACAGAGGTATTTTTTTATGTAATTTAACTTTTTAAAAGTTTTAAAACAACGTTTATTAGTGAGAAAAAGAGAAGGAAGATTCATGGCAGAAAGACCTGCCATGGAGATTTATTTTGTTTATTTATTTATGAGTCAGAGTCTCACCTAGACTGGCTGGGTTGAGGTGGTCCTTCCGCCTCAGCCTTCCAAGTAGTTGGAACCACAGGTGTGTGCCACCACACCTGGTTAATTTTTTAAAAAAATTTATTGTAGAGATGAGGTCTCATCAAGTTATCCAGGGTGGTCTCAAACCCCTGGAATCAGGCGATCCTCTCGCCTCTGTCTCTCAAAGTGCTGGGATTACAGGCATGAGCCACTGTTCCTGGCTGAAATTTATTTTGTAAAGGAATGGAGCTTGAAAAAAAAACAAACTTGGAGCAGAAGTATAGAATAGAAAATAAATACAAATATAAGCTGTTTTGCTAATTGTTTTATAACAATTAACAACAAACTAGTACAGAGAATGCCCTTGTATAAAACACAATAAAGGCTCAAAGATTGAGTTGTTCCCTTAGCAAGGTGGAAAATTTCTGTCTCTGGTGTTTGGAATTTAGGCTGCTTTTCTTTGTTTTTGGTTGTTTTTGTTTTCTTGTTTTTGGTCACTGGGTGTGTGGCACAGTCCATGATTTTTTTTTTTTAATTGAGTTGGGCGTCTCACTCTGTCTCCCAGGCTGGAGTGCAGTGGTATGATCATAGGTCACCACAGCCTCTACCTCTTGGGCTCAGGTGACCCTTCCACCTCAGCCTCCTGAGTAGCTGGGATTACAGGCATGCATCACCATGCCTGTTGAATTTTTTTTAATGTTTTGGTAGAGATGAGGTCTCTCTATGTTGTCCAGGCTGGTCTTGAACTCCGGGGCTCAAGAATCCTCCTGCTTCGGTCTCCCAAAGTGTTGGGATTACAGGATAAGCCATTGGGTCTGGCCCCCGTCCATGTTTTCAACTGAATTTGAACAGAAGAATGGTCGCTTGACCCAGGTACAGGTAGGTGAACTGTTTAGTTTTATGTGTTGCATAACTACCAACGTTCCTGCCCACGATGTGGTGCCTGGTGGGACTGTGCTTGTCAATCCCTCTGATACAGGCTGCGGGTCCTTTTCTGTGTTATATTTCTCCAGTGTCTGAAAAGCGCACTCCACTGAGCTCTGCGGCATTTCTTCCATGATCCCAGTTTTGATCACCGTCTTTTGGTCAGTGGAACTCGCAGAAGACACTGATCTCCTGGGAGACATGCTTGCACAGCTCAGGCCAACAGAGCGACCATCGCTACAGACGCATGACACATCTAAGTATTTTTTGTTCTTGTTTTTTGAGTCAAGATCTTACTCTGTTGCTCAGGCTTGAGTGCAGTGGCACAATCATGGCTCACCGGGGCCTTGACCTCCTGGACTCAGGTGATCCTTCTGCCTCAGCCTCCCAAGTAGCTGGGACTACAGGTGCGTGCCACCACACCTGGCTAATTTTTTGATTTTTTTTTAAGAAGTGAAGTCTTACTATTTTGCCTGGGCTGGTCTAGAACTCGTGGGCTCAAGCAATCCTCCCACTTCAACCTCCCAGAGTGCTGGGATTACAGGCGTGAGCTTCTGTGCCCAGCTGCATTTTAGATTCTTTTTTTTTTTCCAGCAGGTCTCCTATGAAAGACAATCAGAGGTAGAGAGATGTCAGTCTTTCCAGAGGTTACCAGTATCCCACCCTCTTTAGCATATCAATTGTTGTAAAAATATATCTAGTTTCTTAGTTAAGAGCAAAAGTGCAGTGTTTCTTTTTCAAGGGAGACTTGTCCGTGCCAGGCTTTCTGGAACAAAACTTTCACTTGTCCTTTCTTTTCTCTCTTCTTCTTGCTAATAAGCTGTTTTAAAACTTTGCTGGCCACTCTAAAATTTATTTTTACAGTAGAGTCAAAGAATCCATGAGTTTTCACCGCAGCCCACCCGGCATAACTTTGAGGACTGTTTTCAACCAGGGGGAAAAAAGAAGTCGTTGGGGGCGAGATTGGGTGAATTGAGAGGGTGGGGCACAGGAGTCATGCCATTTTGGGTCAAAAACTGCTGAACACTTAGCGTGGTATGGGCAGGTGGCTCCCACCCATCATGAAATGGGCAAACACATGAAAAGAATCTCCCCCGCACCTCCTCCCCCAAATTCACTGAAGCCTAATGCAGCCTCTCACAGCAATGAAAGCTGGTATACTGGTGCCGATGGATTCCTAGAACACTTAATGTTAGGGTCACAGTCCCAGCAGGGCCTCCAGGACGTTAGGTCAGGTCTGTTGGGTGTGTGAGTGTCTGGTGCCACAAGAAAGATGCAAAGAATCGCACAGAAATTAGATTAGAACATGTAGTATTTAGAAAGTAAGTGAGTGAGAGAAAGAAAGCGAGAAAGAGTAGATTCACCTCTCCAAGGTAGGGGTGGGGGCCAAAGCCAGGAAGCATGGCGACAACCGTAGCTCAGAGAGACATGGCCACATCAGAGTCTAGTAAGGCAATGGCTGTATTTTAGATTCTTAATGAGACTTTGATAGCGAGTCATTTTCTGTCTGTGCTGAGGAAAGCATAGAAAGTCCTTCTGCTCTTGCCCCACCCCACCCATTCCATTCTCTTGAGGAAGCAGGAACACACACTTGCATGTGCCAGCTTCAGAAACCACTGTCCCAGCTTTGTGATCTTGAACAAGTGGCTAGACCTTTGAGATCCCTAGTTTCCCTGGATGTGCAGTAGTTACTACCTCATAGTGTCGGTGTGTGCTAATGTTGAAAAAGCACACCAGCACAAGCTTCCACACAAAGTCATCAAACTGAAGGTGATGCTAAGATTGTCTGCCTGAGAAAATGAGACAATAATCATTTTTTTGTCAGAGGTGGACTTACAGGGAAACAAGTGACGTTCAGACTTTAATGAAGTTTGACCCTCACTAGCATGGGCCCCTTGTAAGTAAGTGTACTCAAAATAAGATACTTTGGTTGCGGTGGCTCCTACCTGTAATCCTAGCACTTTGGGAGGCCAAAGCAGGAGGATTGCTTGAGTCTAGGAGTTTGAGACTAGCCTGGGCAACATAGTGAGAACCCCATCTCTAAAAAAAAAATTGCCAGGCATGGTGGCTTGTGCCTGTAGTCCCTGCTACTTGAGAGGCACCTAAGTCCAGGAGGTCAAGTCTGCGGTGAGCCGTGGTCATGCCACTGCACTCCCAGTCTGGGTGACAGAGTGAGACTCCCAACTCAAAAACAAAAACAAAAAAACCCACAACCAAACCAAAAAAAGAGATATTTCAGCTACAGTTGGCTAGGCTTTTTTCACTTCGACTTCTCCATCACATCTGCCCTTGCGCCAACTGACATTGGAGGGTTGCAGGCATTCTTGGCTTTCAGTTTTGGAAAAGTTAAGCTGGGAATATATTTAATTTGGGGTTATGGGATATATTTGACTCATACTTCTACACATATTTGAGTTACTTTCAGTTGTCTTGTGTTGGAATGGCTTCTAGAAAGCCTCTAACTGCCCACTGGGCTATGCAGAGGTGCAGGGCCAGACGTGTGACCAAGCTGTTAAATTTGTGTAGAGTATCCAGCATCGGATGTATGTGTGGTGGAAGAGGAAATGGTTTGAGATATCCTTTAGATGCAACTGGTGGAAAATTCTTCTAACCCTCAGGACTTACATGGTAAAGAAACTTGGTTAGACATCTTCCTAATATTGACTACAATCCTAAACATTTAGACATCTTCGTAATATTGACTACAATCCTAAAAATTTATATGACGTTACCCATTTTGAGTTGTGAAACTGAAAGAAACTTTTCTAAACTATCAATAAAATAAATATGGAACAACCCTGCTGAAAAAGATATTGAGGCTGGATGCAGTGGCTCACACCTGTAATCCCAGTACTTGGGGAGGCTGGGGCAAGATTACTTGAGCTCAGGAGTTTGAGTACAGCCTGGGCAACATAGCAAGACCCGTCTCTACAAAAAAATTAAAAAAATAAGATGGGCATGCGTGGTGGTGCTTGCCTGAAGTCCCAACTATTTTGGAGGTTGAGGCGTATGGATCACCTGAACCCAGGAGGTTGAGGCTGTGGTGAGCCATGATCATGCCACCTCACTCCACCTGGGCAACAGAGAGAGACTCCAACTCAAACAACAGCAACAATAACAACAACAACAACACTTTTGGCCACACACTGGTTGCTGCCAATGAATGACCCAGAAAGACCTTGTAGACACACCTCTTAGTTTGTGGTTCTCCTTGGCTGTGAGTTATGACACACTATGAAACTGAGAAACCTGAATTACATAATATTTGTAGGGACAGGATTTTTTAAACATTTCATTCTGCTCCCACGTGGCTTCATTTCCTTTGGGTGAGCCAAGTACAAATTGGCTTTGCATGACTGAAGGGAAAAATGGGGGTTCTCTACCTCTTTCCTTTCCAGGGTAATCACATAGAACACTTTGACCCTACAGACTCCTGACCAGGCATGATGTAAGCAAACATCAGATAAAGGGACTGTGTCCTAGAATTCAAGAGCTGGAGAATACAACAGCATCCTCATAGTTACTTTAGTGGTAAAGAAACTGAGGGAAGCACGAGGAGGTCCAGCTGATTTATCAAGGACACAGCATTTGGGATTAAACTCAGGTACTGGATTAACTCGGCTCTAAAACTTGCTGCTGCCTTGCTAACTGATTCGCTTCAACGATTCACTTTGAAAACGTGAAAGAAGATTTACCTTGAATGTACTTGGGTATTGATGTTTCCTTGGCAACAGATTCTAAATTAAAAGCGAAATAGTGATTGAACATATGCAGTTTTGTTAAAAAAAAATTGTGGACTCTGAAGCAGCAGTCTTAGAAGCTCCTTCTCATCCTTTGTTAGTTGAAAAGAGGAGTTTTATTCTTGGATACTGCCATGGAGCAGTTATTTTAGAAAAATCTGTTTTCTAGGCAGGAAAACAAGAGGCCACTCCCCTTTCTATCTGAATCTTCTGCCGCTTTGGACTTTTTTACTTTCTTGTAGTAAATTGGAGTCACATGCGTAATTAGCACTTAACACCCACCTCATTAAGATCTAATCATCAGTACCTGTCTCTAATTGAAGGGATTAGTTATAATTTAGTTACAATTAAATGTGTAATAGTATGAACATAAGGCATATTATTAATAGAATATCCTTTTTTTCTCTAGATACTTTAAATTCCTTGATTAGTCAAAATCATTTAAGTGTTATATTCCTTGCATAGTTTTTCTTTTTTTTTAAAATGATGCTCTCATGGGAATACTGTGGTTTTACGTCATGTACTTCCTGTGAGGGATGCTATGAGATAGAACCCTTTGAAGCTATAGTAATATTGTTCACTATGGCTTTGTTAGTCACCGGTGTGGTCTGGGCCAAGAGCTTTGGGATGACCTGGGTGCTGGTTATAAATGCAGAATCTCAATGCTACCCCAGAGTTACTGAATCAGAATCTGCATTTCAAGATCCCAGGTGTTCATATGTGCAATGAAACTTGAGGTTCACTGTTCTACATTGCTTTGTCTATCTTCTCAAGAACTTGCAGTAAAATGTGTTTCAGATATAATCTAGTAGTTAAGTTTCTGGGCTTGAGGTAGTCAGAAAGTTTGTCTGATTTGGAGATCACCTGATCTGCTTACTGGTTATGTGTTTTTGGGAAATCAAATTCTCTGATTCCACGTTTTCTTCTCTGTGCAATGGAGACTGTGATCGGACTTACTCATAAGGTTATTGTAATCATCAAATGAGAAAATATCTGTATGAGGAGGACCTCCCCAAACCCAGTATTTATTTATAAAAAATCATGTATTTATTCTTACATGTTTAAAATGTAATCACCTTAAAATGTAGTCACCTTTAAAATGTAGTCTCTGTTGATGCAATACATCTATTGAGATGCTTTTCTCCACTGCTCCAAACAAGTTTTGAACTCGTCAGTTTGGATTCCTTTTAGTGCTTCTGCCGTTTTTTGTTTCACCTTTTCAACATTGGCAAAATATTTCCCTTTGAGGACTTTTTTCATCCGGGGAAACAAAAGTCACTCGAGGAGATATCAAGTGAATAGGGAGGGTGGGACATGGGGGTCATACTATTTTTGGTCAGAAACTGCCGAACACTCAGCAAGATGTGGGCAAGTGCACTCATAATTCATTTATGAAATTGGCAGACACATTGAAAGAATCTCCAACAAAAATTCATTTAGGTTGAACGCAGCCTTTTGCTAGCTGGTACACTGATGCCAATGGATTTCTAGAACACTTACCTAGAGGGGGAAGCTTTACTACAGGGGGCCTGGCCTTCAAAAGATAATTCTGGGGTTTTTTTGGTTCCCCTTCATACATCAAGCCCCAGTAGTTGCATATGATAACTAAGAAATGTTAGTATTATTATTATGACTACAATAAATTCTTATTTTCTTATAACAAATGGCTTGTCTTATTGAATTATATAATTGATGATTTCTTGTGGGAGTAGAGTACTGACTGCTAGGAAGCATGTGAGGTCTGACAATTAAGCTCACAAACTTGCCGTCATGTGCTTACATTCGCAGCACTGTACAAACAACTCGATAAGGTTTCATAACATTGGTATATCAGTGTCACACAGCTTTGTTCATGTCGACATGTGGCAGTGTCTTTCTGAGTGACGTTCTTTATTGTTGTTGCATGTTTTTTGTGTCGTTGTGAGAATGTCAGAGCTTGAATTAGAGCAATGAACAAACATTACATTTCTTGTTAAACTTGGCAAAAGTGGAAGTGAAATCAGGGACATGTTAGTCCAAGTTTATGGGGATAATGCCATGAAAAAAACGGCAGTGTACAAATGGATTAAATGTTTTTCTGAGGGGAGAGAAAATGTCACTGATGAAGAGAGGTCAGGATGGCCAGTAGTGAGCAGAACTGATGAACATATTGCAAAAATTCATTGCATTGTGCATCAAAATCTTTGGCTGACAGTGAGAAGCATAGCAGACCAAATAAACATCGATCAAGAAACAGAAAAATCTTAATTGAAAGTCTTGGTATGTGAAAGGTGTGTGCAAAAATGGACCCAAAGGAGCTCTTGTATCAAAACAATGCACAGCACTGTCTGTAAGGAGTTTTTCGCCAGTAAACAAACAATTGTATTGGAACATCCTCCCTGCTCACCTGATCTGGCCTTTTTCTTTACCCAAAGATAAAGGAAATACTTGATGACATTCAGTACATCAAGGGTAATAGGACGACAGCTCTGATGGCCATTCCAGAAAAAGAGTTCCAAAATTGCTTTGATGGGTGGACTAGGCACTGGCGTTGGTGCATAGATTCCCAAGGGGAGTGCTTCAATGGTTGCTATGGTGATATTCAGCAATGAGGTATGTAGCACTTTTTCTAGGATGAATTTGCAAACTTAATTGTCAGACCTCTTACACAATATAGGTACATAATAATTTATATTTTACTCCCCTTATAGATTTATATATCTTCGTGCTTACCATTAAATTCAAATCTGGAATGGGCTTTCTTCATCTTTTTTTTTTTTTCCAGTCAGGGTCTCACTCTGTTGCCCAGGCTGGAGTGCAGTGGTACAATAACAATTCGCCACAGCCTCGACCTCCTGGACTCATGCAATCCTTCCATTTTAGCCTCTCCAGTAGCTGGCACTACAGGCATGCACCACCACGCCCAGTAACTTTTTTTTTAAAAAACTTTTTGTAGAGATGAGGTCTTGCTGTGTTGCCCAGGCTGGTCTTGACCTACTAGACTTAAGCAATCCTCCTAACTCGGCCTCCCAAAGTGCTGGGATCACAGGTGTGAGCCACCATGCCTGGCCTCTTCATCCTTTTGACTTGTTCAGGAGTTCAAGACCAGCATGGGACCCAGGTCAAGTGTCATCCTCACCTTGAAGACTTTCTTGACCCTTAATCCAGTTGAGGACTCTGTCTTCCAAAACTATGGAATTCACTGCTGGATTAAGAGCACAAGCTTTAGAGTCACAAATTTATGGGTCCAATTCCATTTGGGCCATTTAGCAGTTGTGTAGCTTTAGGAACATTATCTACCTTCTCTAGGGCTGTTTCCTCTTTTGTTAAATGGGAAAGTAGGTGTTGTATTGCTAAACTAGATAGCATATGTGGATGTTTAGCATATTACCTGGAGATGTTGATAACCATGCTCTTTTTTCCCCCAATCAAATGCAGTAACCTTTCCTTGTGGAATCAGCAGGGAATTCTTACATGGCTGTGAGTGAAATCCTGTTCTATAATTCTCAAGGACTGTTTTTGCCTCTAGTCTCCCCCTTGCTCACAGAACTGCAGGGGCTGTGTCTACTGATGATTCATGGTAAATGCAGCTGTCATGAAATATCCTCTAGGTTTCATTACTCGGCAGTGGCAGAGGCAGAAGGTAGGAAATATTTCCTGTGACCCAAGGAATAATGCACGGCACCTTGGATCTTGGGTTCTCTTTTGTTGCTTTTCTTTATTTTTCCTCTCTTAATTTTTTGCATTATTTCCCTTTCTTGCATTATTTTTCCTAAGAATACATTGTAGATATCAGAATTAATTTACTTTTAAGGGAGTTCTGTAGGCTGGGCGCTGTGGTTCATGCCTGTAATCCCAGCACTTTGGGAGACGGAGGTCAGAGGATTGCCTGAGCCCAGCTTTTTGAGACCAGCCTGGGCAACTTAGCGAGGCCTCATTTTTACAATAAATCAAAAGAATTAGCCAGGCATGGTGGTGGATGCTTGTGGTTCCAGTTACTCGGAAGGCTGATGTGGAAGGATCGCCTGAGCCCAGCAGGTTGAGGTTGCAGTAGCCAAGAGCATACCACTGCACTCCAGCCTGGGTGACAGAGTGAGACTCCGACTCAAAAAAAAAAAAAGGGAGTGTTGTATATACATATATATTTTTTCTATTTTGGAAGTTTTAAAATAATCTCTAGTCTCTGAGCTGTATGCAGGGTCATGTTTTCAAGTTCCTGAAATGCAGAATGCATGAGAATCAAACAAAAATACATTTGAGTCTCAGAATTCTGAACAAGTGATTAAGACCATTCTCTTATGAGAGGCTATGTAACATTATCACACAGGATGCTTTTTCCAGTCACCAAATAACTGGAAATAACAAGACAGCTAGAAAGTTCATCTGTGTTTTCAGAAATGTTCGGAAATGAATATGTGTATTTAATAAGAGTAGTGCTTCAAACAACAAGGAGGCTAGCACGTCGCTGCAGCATGCTTATTCTGCATTTGGGTCTGCGCTTATTCTAGTTCTTGCTCCATAGAGTAGCTGGGGAGACCTTTGCGGTTAAATCTGATCATCTTATTTTCTGCCTAAAATCCCGCTGACTCCTTATTGTCTACAATATTAAATCCAGTACAAAAGGCTTTGCCTGGCCGGGTGTGGTGGCTTATGGCTATAATCCTGGCATTTTGAGAGACTGAAGTGGAAGGATAGCTTGAGCCTAGGAGTTCAAGACCAGCCTGGGCAATGTAGTGAGAACAAAAAAATAAAAAAATCAGCCAGGGGTGGTGGTGAGTACCTGTAGTGTTAGCTACTTGGGAGGCTGAGGCAAAAGGATCACCTGAGTCCAGGAGTTTGATCCCAGGAGCACAGTAGGCTGCAGTGGACTGTAATCATGCTGCTGCATTTCAGCTTGGATACAAGGGTGAGACCTTGACGAGAGAGAGAGAGAGAGAGAAGAAAGAAAGAAAGGAAGGAAGGAAGGAAGGAAGGAAGGAAGGAAGGAAGAGAAAAGAACAGAAAAAGGCTTTGCTCCAAATAGCCTCCCTGCCCCAGCTTCTGCCCTGTGGGATGAGGTCCAGGAACCCCAGCTGCACTGTACAGAGGTGATGCCTTTCACAGTGGGGCCTTTGCACAAGCTTTTTCCTCTGCCAGCTCCTCATCAAGAACCAGCCAGAATGACTTTCCTGTCTGGAGCCTCCCTGACCTCCTCCAACCAGTTATCCTTTCCTTTGGAGTCCCAGAACAGTTTGTCATAACTTCTTTAAACCACTTATTATGCTGGTTAATAGTATGTTCATTTATAAATTTCTGGTTTGCTTATGAGATATTTGAGGGCGGGGATGTTGCTTCTTTCTTGTTTGTATAACCCGTAACATCTAGCACGATGTCTATCATATAGAAGATATTCAATACAGGTTGCTGAGTGGATACATTCATCTAAATGTACACTTTCTAGAAAAGACCAGGGCCAGGCATGGTGTCTCAAGGCTGCTATTCCAGCACTTAGGGAAGTGGAGATAAGAGGATTGGGTGAGCCCAGGGGTTCAAGACCAGCCTGAGCAACTTGGTGAGACCTCGTGTCTGCAATAAATAAAAAAAATTAGCTGGGTATGATGGTGCATGGCTGTGGTTCCAGCTACTTGGAAGGCTGAAGTGGAAGGATTGCCTGAGCCCAGCAGGTCGAGGCTGCAGTGGCTGTGAGCTTGCCACTGCACTCCAGCCTGGGTGACAGAGTAAGACCCGGACACACAAAAAATTTATACACACACACACATTCACACACATTTTGCTTCTTTCAAGTTCAATTTAATTTTGTTGCTCTTAAACATACTGAATGACTATTAATGCAAATTATCCTTCTATACATATTTATAATGCATGCTTGTACCTTCCAATTAATTTCTTAAGTAGGTCCACATTCACATTGGTGTTTACAATTATGAATATTGAAAAATGCAGTTACTGTGTTTCTCCTTAAGTAGACCTGTTATTTGAAGGATATGTCAGTTCCTCTGGTTGCCTGTGAGCTCCTCTGCCGTTATCAGCTTGTCAATAGAGCCGCAGTTCAGATTCCCTGTTGGTCACTTAACTGATCTTTTTGGTTAGTAAGGGATTAAGACTACCCACAGAACGCTGTAACCATGGTGATAAGATGCCCTATTTTAACTTTTCAACGAAAAGATGAGATGCTCTAGCACTTCTGTGCCTGTGTACCCCAGTGGAATTTTGGGGAAGCATTCAAGCACTTACACCATAGAATCAGGCCTTGAACAGATAATTACTTTTTCCTTTACACTGGTACCTTTTAAATTAGGGGTGTTGACTGACAGCACATGGAGTTCATGACCAGCGAAATGTGAGGTCTAGGGCGAACCAGGGAGGTTTGTCATTCTCATATACTAACTGGAGAAAAGCTCTTTTAAGCCAACCATTTTACTTTTTAAATAAAATTGAAGTTCTTACCAAAAACAATGGCTGTGTGCTGTTTTTGTATGTGATGAAATACAACTATAATGGAAGATGGCTGCAAATCTTGCAGAAAATCAAAGTGTTCATTTAGACTATGTTTTCCAACCAAGATTAGTCTTAGACTAGTTAGAATGGGCAGAAGTGTACATCTGAGATTTGGGGTGCCTCGAGAAAGTACAGCGTCCAATATCCTCACTTGACTCTGAAGATTCAGCTCACTAGAGTTTTTCCTTTTTAAGGTTTGCAAGCCATTACAACATAAGTATCCCTGGAAAGGCATCACAGTAGGGGAAAGGCTGAAATTTAGCAACCTGTGAAAAAACACTGGTCTGTAGCTGTGTCTGTGTGACCCCTAGAGTGTCTGATACATGTTTTTGAACTGATATTTAATCATAAGTATACTTCACATAAAAACCTACATTACTCTGTTACCTTTAAACCACAGGGAGTGTGGCAGAACTAAATTCTCACAAGACTGGAGCTGAATAGCTGTTGTTTTATTTTTTATTTATTTGTTATTATTATTTTTTGAGTCAGGGTTTCACTCTATCACCCAGGCTAGAGTGCAGTGGCACACTCATGGACACTGCAGCCTCGACCCACTGGGCTCAGGTGACCTTTTCGTTTCAGCCTTCCAAGTATCTAGAACTACAGACGCGCACCACCATGCTTGGCTAATTTTTTTTTATTTATTGTAGAGATGAGGGCTTGTCAAGTTACCCAGGCTGATCTCCAACCCTTGGGCTCAGGCAGTCCTCTTGCCTCAGCCTGGCAATCCCAGTGCTGGGATTACAGGTGTGAGCCACCATGCCTGGCCTGCTGTCCTATTTAAATGGGATAAATTCTCTTTAATTTGTCAAAGCCTCAACCCCTCCCACCATGACTTCAGATGCAGTTCTTTAGGTCATTCTCATTCATTTACTACACTCCTTGCTCTTGTAGGTGAAAAAAAAAAGTAGTCTCAATATCCATGGCAATTCAGACATTGATGATAAAGCATCTGCTTCGTGTTCTGCCTGGGCTTACATCTCTAAGAGAGCTGTAAGAACATTAAGGCTGTCCCGGGCTTCAGGAGATTATCAGAAAATAAGCACACCAAAGAAAATAAAATAAGCATTTCCAATAGATTTCCTTTCAAATATTCATTCAAAAACTCTTTATACTTATTATTTTTTCAATAAGCTTATGGGGTAGACTCAGAAGAAGGAAGGGGAAATGGGTGGAGGGACGAAAAACCACCTATCGGGTACAATAGTGTACAGGTGGGGGGATAGTGGGTACACTTAAAGCCCAGACTTCTTCATCACTATGCAGTGCAACCATGTAACCAGAAACTCTTGCTATTTATAGTTCTAGCACGAATACACACATGCATACATGCACAAACGTGTCAATGAAATTCCACGTTGCTTGAGGCTGACTTTAATTGAATGTTTGTGTTTCCCAAGTTGTTGAGTATCACCTCCATTGGGAACACATTGTGGTTGGGACTGAACAATGTGGCAAAACCGAGTTGAGTCATGGAACTTGTTCTGTAAGTATAGTCAGTGTGGAAAAAAAGATTGAACAATATATTCCCAAATCTCAGTCACCATAGAGAAGGCACAGTTAAGAGTTTCACCTGGCTGGGTGTGGTGGCTTGTACCTGTAATCCCAGCACTTTAGGGGACTGAGGTGTATGGATTGCTTAAGCCCAGGAGCTCGAAACTAGCCTGAGCAACATAGCAAAACCTTGTCTCTACAAAATGTCAGAAAATTAGCTGGGCATGGTGGCGTGCCTATAGTCCCAGTTACACAGAAGACTGAGGTGGAAGGATCATTTAAGCTCAGAAGTTTGAGGCGGTAGTAAGCCATGATTGTGCCATTGCACTCCAGCCTGGGCAACAGAGTGAGATCCTGACTCAAAAGTAGGCAAACAAATAAACTGACAATTTTAAAAAAGAGGTTTTTACCTGACCCTATTGTGCAATTTACATTGGAGACTGAGGGCATAAGGAGGAAATTGTGCAGAGTAGATGCATTGGAGATGCTTCTGGACTGGGAAGGGAAGATTGGGAGAGTGCTTGCTTTCTTCCTTGGAAGTCTTTGAGTCTTAGGAGTTTATCAAAGGCCTCTAGTTTCTACTTTGTTCAAATCTCTCACATCTTCAATGATTTCTGAAAGATCTTACAATATTTATTTTATAGTTTGTAATAAAGCTTAAAATGCAGATCTTTGTGCAAGAGCTTGTCTATTTATTTATTTATTTATTATTTTTCCTAGGCTGGTCTGGCACTCCTGGGCTCAAGCAGTCCTCTTGCCTCAGCCTCCCAAAATGCTGGGATTATAATCACGAGCCACTGCACCTGGCCTGTGCAAGAGTTTACATACAGATATAAACTTTGAGTTACACTCATTCTCATTAAGCTGTATGTGGTGGCCATGGAGGTGTGCCACTCCGATGTCCCTTTAAGACAGCCTGCTGTGAGGGTACAGTTAACTGATAGCCCTCCTGTCAAACTTTGGATCCACCACTGCAAGGATATCAGGCCATATTTTCCCCAGGCTGTACCCAGCCAATCATTGATCCCGGTATGGGTACCAGAGCCAGCCCAGATTCTGTGTGGGGACTCTCCATGGGCTGGCTGAGGCTTCCTGATATCAGAGGCTCTTCCTCCGCAATCCCTTTGTCCCCCTCTCTTCTCACAGGTGTCAAACTCATATCATCATCTAAAGGCTCTCCTGGCTTTCTGTTTCTTTCCATTCACAGGCATTTCCATCAATAAATCTCTTGCACGTCTCGGCTCTCTTTAGCATCTGTTTCTCAGAGATCCAAATTGACACATGGTCAATGACTAAGTGTTATTGGCAGGCATCGAGAGGGATTACAGAGGAATCCATACTGAAGTCTCCAGCAGGACCATGTGGGTGTGATAAAAGGACACAACATGATCAAAGATAAACTTTCCTATCAATCAGCATGGTTATTATGTTTCTAGATAGTGTAGGGATTCAGAATCCAAACCAAAAATAAAATTTTAAGTCCCCCAAATGGTTGAATAGAACCCCTCTGGGCCAAGCGAAACTTGAAAAACTAAGTCCCAGGCCATAAGGAAAAAGGAAGTTGAACCTATCCCCTCCCTTGGGGAGTTTTAGGTACAACTGACCAGCATAAAATGAAATAGAGATCCTAGGGTTGACAAAAAGACTCTGTGGCAATAAGATAGCAAATTTCAACTTGACTCTGGTATAGGAGCTCGTGACAGAAGACCCTAAAGGACAGAAGACCCTAATATATATATTTGGGGTAAAATATATTTATATATATATATATATATATTTAAATACATATTTTGAAGTGACCCTGCAAAGGTGTCTCTTGGGGAAATTTGCATCTATAGGAAATACCTTTTAAAACATTTACCACCTATTTCATCTGAAGTGTGCTGCTTAGAACCTTCATGTACATATCAAGAACCTTGACTTCCACAAACCCCCTTATCTTGACTCAAGCATTTCTCTTACTGATTTTAAATTCTTTAAACAGAGCTTAACTCTTCCTACCAATTACCAGTCATAAAAGTTTTGAAGTAACCTATAAAAGTTTTGAATTACCTGGAAGCTCCCCACCACTTCGGAAATGTTCTGCCTTTCCCAGCCCAACCAATGTAAACCCCATATGTATGGATTTATGTTTTTTGTTTTTTGTTTTTTTTTGAGTTGGAGTCTCACTCCATTGCCCAGACTGGAGTGCAGTGTCACTCTCCTGGCCACCACAGCCTCGACCCGCTGGGCTCAGGCAATCCACTCACCTCGGCCTCCCAAAGCGCTGGGATTACAGGCTGAGCCACCGAGCCCGGTGAATTTATGTTTTGCCTATAACTTCTGTCTCCCTAAGAAAGTATAAAACCAAGCTGTAATTCAACCATTTTGGGCAAATGTACTCAGGAACTCTTGGGACTGTGCCGCGGGTCTAGGTCACTCACATTTGACTCAGAATAAGCTCCTTTAAATATTTAATAGAGTTTGACTTTTCATCAGCATAATGAAATATAGAACAGGATACTGGGCGCTGCTCTTTGGGAGAATTAGTGGATCAAAATCTGGTAAAGATTAGGCATAAATTTAGAAGGGATGAATGGAAGTATAAGTATTAAACAATAACAGTTGAAAATATAATAAATATAAAATGTTTCAGTGATGAATTGCTAAATGAGTATTACAGTCAGTAAAAGCTTTGAGTTCAGAGGAAGAAGGGAGAGGCCATATGGAACTTCAGAAAGTTTATGAAACATTTTTAGGATAGACCTTCTTCCTAAAAACTGAATATCACAACTGGATAAGGGCTGGTTACTTTTACCATTGAAGAAGTGATTATGGAGGAGGCTGAAATAAAGGGATTATGCAAGGGAGGACCCCAAATCACAAGAAATTCATTTATAAAAAATTGTGTAGCCGGGCTCGGTGGCTCAGCCTGTAATCCTGCACCTTGGGAGGCTGAGGTGAGTGGATTGCCTGAGACCGTGGGTTCGAGACCCGCCTGGGCAACTTGGAGACACCTCATCTCTACAATAAATCAAAAAAAAAAAAATTAGCCGGGTGTGGTAGCGTGCGCCTGTAGTTCCAGCTACTTGGAAGGCTGAGGCGGAAGGATCGCCGGAGCCCAGCAGGTCGAGGCTGCGGTGGCTGGGAGCGGCCACTGCACTCCAGTCTGGGCGACAGAGTGA
>CAUYQG010196278.1:0-32390 GCA_963574415.1 Tarsius wallacei
CTGAGGTGAGTGGATTGACTCAGCCCACGGGTTCGAGACCCGCCTGGGCAACTTGGTGAGACCTCATCTCTACAATAAATCAAAAAATTAGCTGGGCATGGTAGCACACGCCTGTAGTTCCAGCTACTTGGAAGGCTGAGGTGGAAAGGATCACCGGAGCCCAGCAGGTCGAGGCTGCGGTGGCCGGGAGCGGCCACTGCACTCCTATCTGGGTGACAAAGTGAGACTCCAACTCAAAAAACAACAACAACAACAAAAAAACGTGCTTTTTGGGATTTCTGGCAAAGATAATAAGTACTGGGCTGTTTGCTTACAGGCTGAATAAGTACCTGCTGACTTGCATTCCAGAGTTTAGGAGATGATCATAAAGTGATGGGTCTTGAGGACAACTTGGTTCACTGAGATCTAGGAACTCCCCTGGGGTAATGAAGGAAGACAGGGAATAAAAAGGTGAAAGTTAACATATATCTTGTGTAGTGTACCTAGTTTTTCACCTTAATGAGTGAAAGATAGAGCTGAATGGGCCAGGTGTTCTCTGTCCCTGAACCTGGAAGAGCCTGAGAAAATTGGGGAGTGGATCGCTCCAACTTAAAAAAAAAAAAAAAATAGTGCTCTACTTCTACTCTATGGGCTACTTTGGTTTCTGCTGGTTTGGGATAATCACTAAACCTGAGCCCCATGAAATTGATGATAAATACACACTTGCATGCATACATATATAATATCTTTAAAGAACCCTAATACCTGGAGAAAATAATACTTGAAAGAAACAAAGCATATGCCAAGCAAAATCAAGCTGTTGGAAGAATAAGATGGACACTTGCAGGGGGTGGGGGGGGACGACAGTTCTTATGGGAAATCAGGTGCAGCACAGAAAAACATTCTTGGTTTAAAACACATGACTTTCTAACTAAATTCTCCAAATTTATCAGAGTAAGGGGGTTGTCATTATTGAAACCCAGATTAGTTGCCTGGAAGAGTAAATGCACAAAGCAAAAGTATTAAAAGAAGAAAATCACAGGGGGAAAAAATCAAATAACCTAGAAAGCCCTATCATCCTCACATATGATACATAGGAATTCTAAAGAGAGAAAATGAAACATATGGAAGAGAGGTAATGATTTACTCAATATAGGAAAAATTTTTCTGATCCGAAAAAAATTTAAGTTTTCTTTTTGTTTTTGAGTTGGAGTCTCACTCTGTCTCCCAGGTTGGAGTGCAGTGACATGCTCACAGCCACTGCAGCCTCAATCTACTGGGCTCAGGGGATCCTTCCACCTCAGTCTTCCAAGTAGCTGGAACTATAGATGTGTACAACTTGTGTAGTCTACCGCATATATAGACTACATGGTATAGCCTCTTATTCCTAGGCTACATACCTGTAGTGATTATTGTAGGCAGTTATAACACAGTAGTGTTTATGTATCTAAACAGAAGAAAGGTACAATAAAAATATGGCATAAAAGATAAAAAAAAAAAAAAAAGGGTATTCTATATAGGGCAGTTACCATGCATGGTGCTTGCAGAACTGGAAGTTCCTCTAGGTAGAATCAGTGAGTGGTGAGTGAATGTGAAAGTCTAGTATGTTACTATACACGACTACAGACTTCATGAACACTGTACACTCAGCTACATTAAATTTATAAATGATTTTCTTTTTTTTTTGAGTTGGAGTCTCACTCTGTCACCCAGACTGGAGTGCAGTGGCACGCTCCTGGCCTCCACAGCCTCGACCTGCTGGGCTCCGGCGATCCTTGTGCCTCAGTCTTCCAAGTAGCTGGAACTATAGGCGCACGCCACCATGCCTGTCTAGTTTTTGGTTTATTGTAGAGATGAGGGCTCACCAAGTTGCCCGGGTGGGTCTCAAACCCGCGGGCACAGGCAGTCCATTCACCTCAGCCTCCCAAAGTGCTGGGATTACAGACTGAGCCACCAAACCCAGCCATGTTTTTCTTTAATAATTAACCTCAGCATGCCATAACTTTTAAATAAAAACTTTATTTCTTTTGTCATAATGCTTAGCGTGAAACACAAACACATTGTACAGCTGTACAAAAATGTTTTCTTTATATCCCTATTCAGTATGCTTTTTTTGTGTTTAAATTATTTATTTTTTTACTTTTTAAACTTTTTAATTAAAACTAAGATACAAACACACACATTAGTTCCTGGAAACTTTGGAAGAAACACCCATATCCACCAGATGTTACTAAGTGATAGGAATTTTTCAGCTCCAGCTCCATTATAATCTTATTTTCTTTTGGAGATGGGTGCCTCCCTATTTTGCCCAGGTTATGCAATGGCTATTAACAGATGTGATCATAGAACACTACATCCTTCAATTCCTGGGCTCAAATGATCCTTTTTTTTTGCTTTTTTGAGTCAGAGTCTCATTCTGTTGCCCAGGCTAGAGTGCAGTGGCATTCTCATAGCTACTGAAGCCTTCACCTGCTGGGCTCCAGTGATCCTTCTCAGCCTTCCATGTAGCTGGAACTCCAGGCATGCGCCACCATGCCTGGATGATTTTTCTTGATTTATTATAGAGACAGGGTCTTGCTAAGTTGCCCTGGCTGATCTTGAACCCCTGGGCTCAAGCATTCCTCTTGCCTCTGCCTCCCAAAGTGCTGGGATTACAGGTATGAGTCACCACACCAGCCTCAAGCGATCCTTTTACCTCAGCCTCCAAATAGCTAGGACTACAGATGAGTATCACCGCGTGCAGCTTCCTATTATAATCTTATGGGATTACTATCCTATATGGGGGTCTGTTGTTAACTGAACCATCATTATGCAGCACATGACTGAACCTAATTCAAGAGGTTAGGGAAGGCCAGGTGTGGTGGCTCACATCTGTAATCCTAGCGCTTTGGGAGGCTGAGGTGGGAGGATTGCTTGAGCCCAGGAGTTCCAGACCATCCTGGGCTATATAGCGAGACCTCATGTCTATAGCCATGTATGGTGGCACATGCCTGTAGACCCAGCTATTCAGGAGGCTGAAGTGAAAGGATACATGAGCCCAGGAGGTCATGCCATTACACTCCACCCTGGGCAACAGAGTGAGACCCTGATTCAATAAAGAAAAAGAAAAAAAAACAACAGAGTAAACTTTTAAAAACAAAACCATACAGATAACAGATATCATGTTTAATTTTGAAAGCCTATTTTCCTAAATAGGAATGAGGCAAGGATATCTATTCTCACTGCTTCTATTAGAAAATACACTGGAATTGTTACATGCACAGTTGCAATAAGATGAGAAAAAGAAGTAATAGATATCTAGTTTAGAAAGTAAAAAAATAACACTGTCCCTATTTGCAGAGGACACAATCATTGACACGATTATCTATATAGACATTTTCAAGGAATATATGAAAAAAACTTCCAGAACAAATGTGATAGAATACATCCCCCACCAGAGATGTCCGAGTCTTAACTCTCATAATCTGCGAATATGTTAATGTATATTTTTTTTTGTTTTTTTGTTTTAAGTTGGAGTCTCACTCTGTTGCCCAGGCTGGAGTGTGGTGGCAATTCACGGCCACTCCAGTGCCGACCTGCTGGGCCCCAGCGATCCTTCCACCTCAGCCTTCCAAGTAGCTGGAACCACAGGTGCATGCTACCACACCTGGCTAATTTTTTATTTATTGTAGAGATGAGGTCTCGCTAAGTTTCCCAAGCTGGTCTCGAACCCACTGGCTCAGGCAATCCACTCGCCTCGGCCTCCCAAAGTGCTGGGATTAGAGGCTGAGCCACCGAGCCTGGCCTGTATATGCATATGTTAATTTACTTGAGTGTATATATATATGGCAAAAGGAATTTGTGGGTGTGATTAAGTTAAGAATGTTGAGATGGGAGGATCATTCTGGATTATGAAGGTGGTACTAGTGTAACCAGGAAGATCCTTATAAAAGGGAAGTAAGAAAGAGGCAACAGAAAAAGATGGGATGATGGAAAGAGAGGTTATAATGATGTGCTTTGAAGCTGCAGAAAGGAGCCACAAGCCAGGGAACATATGCGGCCTTTTAGAAGCTGGAAAAGACAAGGAGATGGATTTTCCCCTGGAGTTTCCAGAAGAAATGCAGTACTGCCTACACCTTGATTCCAGTTTCCTAAGACTTGTTTTGGATTTGTGACCTTTAGAACTGTATGGGAATAAATATATGCTGTTTTAAACCACTAGATTTGTGATAGAAAATGAATATGATGTACTTGATTAAAACCCAGGCAATAATCCAAAGTTACAAATCGGTTGCCTAGAGCCGTATAGATATTTTTTATGAGCTAAGCAATGTTGCAAAATTTCAAAATAGTTTTCAGCGTTTAAAACCAAATGATATCACCCTAAAGTCTGGATTTCTCAGTTGTTTCAAAAATCAGATCACATAACTTTCCTGTGGGGACAAAAAACTAGATGCCAGGCATGATGGGATGTAATCCCAGCACTATGGGAGGCTAAGGTGGGAGGAAGACTTGAGCCCAGCCTGGGCATCATAGTGAGATTCCATCTCATAAAAAGACAATTAGAACTGAGTGCTGCAGTTCTTGTACGACATAATATGCCACATAGTACTTCCCCTGCCTGAATGTTTCATATACAAAATGTCCCTCTGATTGAGGGAAAATACATAAAGACCAAAGATTGGCTTTAGAAACCATTATATCAGTTTGTTCGTTTCTCAACTAAGACTTATACCTTAACTTTTATTTTAGTTTATTTTATAGTTATGAGGTACATGTGAAGATTTACTACATGAGTAATTGCGTGCAGGTAAGGTTTGGGTTTCAAGCAGGCCCTCTTTCCCCCGATAGTGGACCTGGTACCCAGTATGTAGTTGTGTGCCCTGTTCCTCCTCCCTTCCTCTTTTGGCAATGTCCAGCATCTGTTGTTCCCACTTTTGTGCTCTTGTGACTAGTGATCAGGGCTCGCTTATGAGTAAGAACATATGATATTCAGTTTTTTGTTTCTGTGATAGTTCACTTAGTTTGATAGTCTCCAGCTGCATCCATGTTGCTGCAAAGGACATGATTTTGTTCTTCTTTGTGGCTGCGTAATAGTCCATCGTATATATGTATTGCATTTTCTTTGTTTAGTCAGTCTACTTTCGATGGACATCTGGGTTGGATCCATGTTTTTTCTATTGTGAATAGTGCTGCAGTGAACATATGTGTGCAGGTGTCTTCCAAGTAGAGTGACTTATATTCCTGTGGGTATATTCCCAGAAGTGGGATTGCTAGATTGTATGGAAGCTCAATTTTTAGTTCTTTGAGAAAATGCCACACTGGTTTTCACAAAGGTTGAACTAGCTTACAGTCTCATCAAAGTAGGGAAGCATTCTCTTTTCTCCACAGCCAGGCCAATACCGGTTGTTTCCTTAGTGGTTTTAGGTGGTATCTCATTGTAGTTTTGATTTGTATTTCTCTGCTGATTGGTGAGGCTGAGTGTTTTTTCATTTGTTTGTTAGCTGCTTGAATGTCTTTCTTTGAGAAGTGTCTGTTCATGTCCTTTGCCCACTTTTTAATGGGGGTGTTTGTTTTTTTCCTGTCAATTCAAGTTCCTTGTAGATCTTGGATGTTAGGCCTTTGTTGGATGCATAACTTGCAAATATTTTTCCCCATTGTGTGAGTTGTATGTTTATTCTCTTAATGGTTTCTTTTGCTGTGCAAAAACTTTTTAGTTGGATAGGGTCCTACCTGTCAATCTCAGCTTTTGCTGCATTTGCATTTTAGGACTTGGCCATGTATTCATTGCCTACTCCGATGTCCAGGAGGGTGTTCCCTAATTTATCTTCTAGAATTCTTATAGTTTGAGGTTTCACATTTAAGTTCTTGATCCAGTTTGATTTGATTTTTGTATAGTTTCTAAATATCAACATCCAGTTTCATTCTTCTGCATGTGATTGCGCTGTGAGAGAGGCACCAGTTGGCTGCTTCTTGGGGGTTATCTTGAATTTCCTCCACACCTTCACTTTTTTTTTTTTTTTCTGAGTCGGAGTCTCATTCTGTTGCCTAGGCTGCAGCCTTGACCTGCTGGGCTCAGACGATCCTTCAGCCTCAGCCTTCCAAGTAGCTGAAACTACAGTAGCTGAAACTACTACGCCCAGCTAATTTTTTAATTAATTGTAGCAACAGAGTCTTGCCAATTTGCCCAGGCTGGTTTCAAACCCCTAGGCTCAGGCAATCCTCTTGCCTGCACCTCCCAAAGTACTGGGATTACAGGCGTGAGCATGGCTCTTAGCTCACACCTTTACTTTTTTAATGGACGTGAGTCATTTCAAATATGTCTAGATAAAGCAATGTATGTTATTGAAAATGCATGAGGCTGGAAGTGATGGCTCATGGTTGTAATCCCAGCACTTTGGGAGGCTAAAAAGGGAGGGTTGCTTGAGCCCAGGCAGTGAAGACCAGCCTAGTCAACGTAGCAAGACATAGTCTCTACAAAAATAAAAATAAAAAAGATGGGCAACCCCCTCAGGTCCCCTCCCAGTGTGGGAGCTTTTCTGTCCTCTCATTAAATCCTGCTTTCAAAAAAAAAAAAAAAAGATTAGCTAAACGTGGTGATGCACACTTATAATCCCACCCCTTTGGGAAGGTAAGGCAGAAGGATCGCTTGAATTCAGGAGTTCGAGACTAGCCTCGGTAACACAGTGAGACTTCCTTTTTACAGAAAAAAACAAAAAATTAACTGGATGTCATGGTGCACACCTGTAGTACCAATGACTTGGAAGGCTGAGGTAGAAGAGATTTCCTTTCTACAGAAAAAACAAAAAATTAACTGGGTGTCGTGGTACACACCTATAGTCCCAATGACTTGGAAGGCTAAGGTAGAAGGATCACCTGAGCCCAGAATGTCCAGGCTATGGTAAGCTGTGATTGTGCCTGGGCTGTAGAGTGAAGCTCTGACTTAAAAAAAAAATACATGAAACAGATTTCTTTTAATGGTCAACCTATGCTTTTTTATTATATTTTTAATCAGAAAGTACATAACATTAATGGATTTTTCTAAGAAGCTGTAGAGTGGCATCTTTCAGTATGAGGTATATGCTTATGTGTATGATATTAAATATACCCCATATATATTGATTTTTTTATAACTCATTAAAGATTTTAAGATACCTAAGTGGCCGGGCTTGGTGGCTCAGCCTGTAATCCCAGCACTTTGGGAGACTAGGTGAGGAGATTGCCTAAGCCCACAGGTTCGATACCAGCCTTGGCAACTTGGCAAGATCTCGTCTCTACAATAAATAAAAAATTAGCCAGGTGTGGTAGCGCGTGCCTATAGTTCCAGCTACTTGGAAGGCTGAGGCGGAAGGATTGCTGGAGCCTAGCAGTTTATGCTGGGGTGGCTGTGAGTGTGCTACTGCACTCCAGCCTGGGCAACAGAGTGAGACTCCAACTGAAAAAAAACAAAAAACAACAACAAAAAGAAACAGAAGTATCTTTTTAAAAAATATATTTTAAAAAAATTCTGCAGTTATTTTTACAGTTTTATGTCCTCATATTGCTAGTTTTATATATTCAAATTCTATTTCTCCTCTAAGGTCAGCTTTCAAATGAATTTTTTTCTTTCCATACTTCTCTGATATCTACTGTTGTTTGAAAGATTATTTACTTTCTCTTATCTTACCTTAAAATAGCTCTTTTTTAAACAGCCAAAAATAACAGGAAAGCAGTATTTATAAGAAATTTTTCACAGTGTGCTTCTTTGAAACTTGAAATTAATGCATGTCATAGCAGTTTTAATGGAATGGAATTTAGAAACTATGAACACTCAACATCCATAGTTTCTAAATATCTTCATGTAAAGAAAGGTGAGAAAATTATCTTGTGGAGGTAGTGAGTAGAATGGTGGTTATCAGGGGCTGGAAAAGGTAATGGGAAGGAGAGGCAGTGAAGAGGAGTTTGTTGATGGGTAGAAAAATATAGTTAGATAGAAGGAGTAAGTTCTAGTGTTTAGTAGCACAGTAGGGTTACTATAGTTAGCAGTATTTTATTGTTTATTTCAAAATAGGTAGAAGAGAAAATTTAGAATGTTCTCAATACAAAGAAATGATAAATGTTTGAAGTGGTGGCCCTAGTCACCCAGATTTGACCATTACACATTATACGCATGTGTCAGAATACCACATGTACCCTATAAATATGTACAGCTATTCTGTATCCGCAATTTTTGTTTTAATTTAAAAAGATGAGGAATGGAATTGTCACTTTAGGGAAGCAAATGATTAAATTTATATTGTATTGAAGATAGGCTAAAAACTTTAGCATGCATAATTTTCAGTGTTTTAAAACTATTAGGAATTGTGACAGGCTTTGTAAAAGTTACAAATTTAGACAAAATTGCTAACAATAACAAGTAAATTAGGTAATATGGAGGCCTAGAATTAGAGTGTTGTCTCTGTAGATGGGCTGGGGGTAGAAAAAGCTTTATCGTAGTTAAAATATCACTAAAAATGAGAACAGGTATTAGTTTAGCTTATAATATTTAGATGATTATGCTCTAAAGACTGTGTTTATAATGAAATGTTTAAGTCTTGAATTGTGCAGTAAAGATAATTAGGATTGAGTTTATATATAAAAAGTACAAACACTGTAGGGACATCTAAGCAATGATTTAGAATTGTTCTCTCTATATAAACTTTATTTCATTTTATTTATTTATTTATTTTTTTGAATTGGAGTCTCACTCTGCCACCCAGGCCGGGGTGCAGTGGCACGCTCACGGCCACCCTAGCATCAACCTGCTGGGCCCCAGTGATCCTTCTGCCTCAGTCTTCCAAGTAGCCAGAACTACAGGCGTGCGCTACCACACCTGGCTAATTTTTGATTTATTGTAGAGATGAGGTCTTGCCAAGTTGCCTGGGCTGTTCTTGAACCTGCGGGCTCAGGCAGTCCACTCGCCTCTGCCTCCCAAAGTGCTGGGATTACAGACTGAGCCACCGCGCCCAGCCTCTCTCTATAAATTTTAAATGAATGTGTTTTTATTGAGTGATATTGATGGAGATGTCAGTGGAAAGAAACTGTATTTTTCTATAGATATGCCAATGTTGAGATATCATGGTTCTAGAAGATAAAGAAATTAAAAATTTACGTTTCTAAAATAAGTTATACTACAAAGTGGGTTCTGTATGAATATTGTGGTGCTATTGTTCCTAGCCACTGCTACTTTTTTAGCAGATGATTGGCATGTTCTAAATTAGTTAACATACTGTAATTTTGAAGGTTAACTTCTTACAAAATAAGATACTACTTAATAGGCCTTAGATTTAGGCAATACATATAAATTGAACTATTTTATTTTTATAAAATATTTAAATATCTAATAAAATCTATGCTTGATTCCATGAGTTTGAGGTTACAGTGAGATGTGATTGGTCCACTGTGCTATAGCCTAGGTGACAGAGTGGGACCCTATCTCGAAAAACAAACAAACAAATAAATAAGTAAATATCTAATAAAATCCACAAGGAATTGTTTTGTAAAGTGAGCAGTTCTTTGATAAGAATCATTTAAAAGTCTCTACTTAAGTTGTCTATTTTATAAGCCTGAAATGTGAGTGCTTTTGTTTAAAATAGTAATGCCTGTAACCTCTGCACTTTGGGAAGCTGAGGTGGGACAACAGCTTGAGCCCAGGAGTTTGAGACCAGCCTGGGCAGCATAACAAGACCTCATCTCTACAAAAAAATTTTTAAAAATGAGCTGGCCATCATGGCATGCTCCTATAGTCTCAGCTACTCAGGAGACCGAGGTGGAAGGAGAGCTTGAGCCCAGGAATTCAAGGTTTTATTGAATTGTGATTGTGCCACTGCACTCCAGCCTGGGTGGCAGCGAGATCTCCACACACACACACACACACACACACACAGCGAGATCTCCACACACACACACACACACACACACACACACACACAAATTAAAAATAAAACAGCATAAATAAGGATTCTTAAAATATGAAATGGTTAAAAAGAGCAAGCTGGTGTCATCTAGTTACTAGGTCCTACATAAAGTATACTCATTACTAGCTGTACTGGGTTTTAATGCTTTGTAATAGGTATGTTTCTTAAATAATTTACAAGTTATTCCACACTTCAAATCAGTAGTAGTTACTACTGTTTATGGTCTGGGTAGGGATTTCAGAGAAGATTGAGTGAAAGAACATTATGCATAAACTTAAGGGGTTTAATGACTGCTGTGCAGCAGGATATTTATTATTGAAAAGTATGGGGCTAGCCGGGCTCGGTGGCTCAGCCTATAATCCTGCGCCTTTGGGAGGCTGAGGTGAGTGGATTGCCTGAGCCCGCGGGTTCGAGACCCGCCTAGGCAACTTGGCGAGACCTCATCTCTACAATAATCAAAAACTAGCCGGGCGTGGTCGCGCGCGCTTGTAGTTCCAGCTACTCGGAATGCTGAGGCGGAAGGATCACCGGAGCCCAGCGACTCGAGGCTGCGGTGGCCGGGAGCGGCCGCTGCACCCCGGTCTGGGTGACAGAGTGAGACTCCAACTCAAAAAAAAAAAAAAAAATGGAAAACAACTAGCATACATTCAGATACTCATTTTCTGCCTCTTTCTAGTGTTGCCCCTGTTCTGCAGTGACTGGACAGCGGAAATCTACATTTTCAAGACATCCTTACAATCAGGGCCCTGGGCACAAAATGTTTCAGCATATAAAAGTACTTGAATCTGATTTTAACAACCTGGAATAAGAACAGAGGTATCTTCTTACACAGTTTTTCTACTGCTGTTTAAAAGCATCGTTGGGGAAAATTGTTTTTTCAGCCTCTCATTTCTGTTCTGGCTCTATAGTTGGGGATAGGCAATGGTGTAGCAGCAGTGGCAGGGTCCCAACCTGTTTGTCTTCTACAGTGGTAGGATCTTGAACGCCACAGTTCTAGCAATGAGTCCGGATTCCACAACTTTCTGATGAAAATGAGGTTGTAACTCTTCTAGAGGCTTAGTTCAGTGTTACTGTTCTGGGAATCTTGCCTCAGGGCCTGTCTAGAGACAAGCCCTCCAATTCTTTCAGTGTGAGGACCCAATTCCCAGTAATAAATCCTTTTATACTTAACACAGCTAGAATAGTTTCTATTTCTTGCCCTTGAATTCAGTTAATTTTGGCTATTTAAATATAAATCTTCTTGGTGTTTGAAGATGTTTTCTCAACAAAGATGGTACACCCTCTTCAAATTACCTAAGATTACTAACACCTAAAGATTTCAGCTGCAAGATATGAGGCTTGGAGTGGCAGACACTAGAATGATTCTTCTACTGCCAGGACTGCCACACTTAGCCCCTTTTTATTGCCATTTAGTCATGGCTTCAAAATAATATGCAAATTGAGCTATAAATAAAATGCATAATAGTTAGAATAGAATTGTAAAACAGTGAGCTTCTCATAAGAAGCAAAGTTCAGCCCTGTGCAGAGTAGGCAGATAGCAAATGTTATTGAAAGGTGAGCTAGTAAACTCCAGATTATTCTCACATTTCTCTACTTTCTTTACAATTTTGGAAGGCTTTCACCCATTTCTGAGCTTTTATTGGAAGCTTTCCCTGACATAATAATTACAGTTTTACAGAAATTGTGTGTTCAGGGGAATACACATTAAAACTACAATAAGATACCACCTTACCCCAGTCAGAATGGTCATTATTAAAAATTAAAAAAAAAATAGATGTTGGTGTAAATGAGGTGGAAAGGGAACAATTATACACTGCTGGTGGGAATGTAAATTAGTACAATCTCTATGTAAGTCAGTGTGGAACTTTCTCAAATAACTGAAAATAAATTCACCATTTGATCCAGCCATCCTATTACTTGGTATTACTCAAGGATAAGAACCAATTTGAGGCCGGGCTCGGTGGCTCAGTCTGTAATCCCAGAACTTTGGGAGGCCGAGGTAAGTGGATTGCCTGAGCCTGTGGGTTCGAGACCCACCTGGGCAACTTGGCGAGACCTCATCTCTACAATAAATCAAAAATTTAGCGCATGCCTGTAGTTCCAGCTACTTGGAAGGCTGAGGTGGAAGGATCTCTGGAGCCCAGCAGGTCGAGGCTGCAGTGGCCACTGCACTCCAGTTTGGGTGACAGAGTGAGACTCCAACTCAAAAAAAAAAAAAAAAGAACGAATCTGAATGTCCATATATAAAGCAATTTCTTCTTCCAAATGTATTACTTCTGGTGAACTCTAAAGCCTAAGACTTAAGTTTCAAAAGTCGAAGTCTTTGTATCTCAAAAACTTTAATAATTAATGACGGCATTTTTTCTTCTGTATTCTGTTGTAATAACTTTATTGAAATGAGATCCCTCATTTTTCATCATTTAGCTATCTAAATAGTAGATGGTTTTGTTATAAATAGAAATTACTTGATAAGAGGAAAACATCAATTCAAATCTCAAAATGTTAAATGTATAGCATACTGATGAGTTTAAAGTGTAAACTCTTTTCTGAGAGACCTCAAAGCCCTATTGACTCACATTGAGTTTATCATTTAAAAAACACAGGATTGGATTTGTAACATACAATGACAGATGGCTACAAAGGTGTGGCAGAGTCCCACTCCCCAAGGCAGATAAAAAACCCAGCCGAGACCTAAAATTAGCCATGGCAAAAAAAGACAGGTGTTTCAAGGCACGGGGTCAAAGAAAACACTAAATTTTGGCATTTTCCTGCAAGTCTGAACTCTGGTTCCATAGGAGGGGTAAAAGAGCAAGAAGTTCTGGATATATATAGCCAGGTTGAGCAGTATTGAGATCTGGGAATATCAAGCATGTCTCCACAGAGTGGATGGAAATAGTGAAGGCAAGATACAGCATATTTTATTGATGAGGTTGGCAAGAACTAGGCCACCAGATGAATGAGCTGGGCTTCGGTCCTAGAATATTAAGCAAGCAAACAGCAGAGTACAGAGTGGAGATCAACCCATAAACTGAAAATTGTAGTGGCAATGAGATGGGTAAGCATGAGTACTCCCTGCAGAGAGAACCAGGACCAAGAAGCAGGAGAAGATCTTGTTTTCTGTCCATGCCCACTTTCCACATATCTCTGTTTCTGGGTAAGAAGAATACCTGTCTGATTGGGTCAGATTCTAGAATGATGATTTTTGCCACAGTTACTTAAAGTCCGGGTTATATGCATCAGACATTCATGAACAGATATGTCTTACTCTATTTTCCTTCCTTCCTTTAATTCGCTGGACTTTCTTTTCATTCATGCAATAGAAGAGGCAAAATGGGTCAGGGTGAGTCCTTGGAGTAGATCAGCAGACCCCAACTTTTTTGTGGAAGACAATTTTTCCACAGATGGGCCGGGGATTGAGGGAGGGTTTCGGGATGACTCAAGCACATAACGTTTTTTGCGAACTTTATTTCTATTATAATTACATTGCATTGATAATATATAATGAAATAATTACACAACTCACCATAAAAAAAGAAAGAAAGCATAGACAGAAGTGGTAAGCAAAACAAGTCATCGCTGATCTGTCATGAGGTGGAGCTGATTAGCTGCTCATCTCTTGCTATGTGGCCACAGACTAGTACTGACCAGCGGCCAGTGGGTTGAAGACCCTGGGGTAGGTGCAGTGACCTTATTCTTTCTCTTTTGTAATGAAAAGAACAAATTGCTTAAGATAGTACTTATTGACAGGAGGACTGTATTTTTGTAGACCTTAACTCTAAGCCCTCTTTACCAGAAAGCCCCAGATTGTCTGTGGGTACAAGCCTACATCATAATAACTAAGTGATGTGTTATTTCTCATTTGAGATTATTGTTGTGTAAATATATCTTTCTTCAATGAAATCATGGGGAGAAAGGATGGTTGAAATAAAAAAGGATTTAGGTATCCCTGAGTCTCTTGACCATCATCCCATTTTAAGGTCATCTACCTGGGCTCACCGAGATCCTTGAAATTGAAATATGATTTCAGGACATATTCGGTGCATTAAGATTAGGAAAAAGGCAAAAGGGTCTATCGGTTAGAATGGCATTCTTATAGAGAAAGTGATTAGTGAATAGCAGGACAGGAATTGCATTGAGAAAAGAGGAATGAAAGAGAACGAAGAGGACCATGGGAACATGATTATATTTAAGGGACCAGCAGGAGGCACAGCAGATAATAGAGCAGAAGAAGTCAGAGCAATACAGAAAGATCTGAAAGTGCCATGGAAATGATAAGGGAATGAAGAACAGAAACATTGTCAACCCGGTTACATGGTACAGAGAGAGAGCAGAGGGGAATCCAGAAAAATGGTTCATGGGATTTAGAAACTAAAATGTTGTAGATAACTTTGGACATGCAATTTGAATAGAATGGTAGAGACATAAACAATTGTTGAGAATTAAAATTGAAACAAGGAAATGTAGGCCATAATCCAATGGAAGGAGAGAAGAGAGAATATTTTTAAGGACGCGAAGAAAGTGACGAAAACAATCACTTGGGCGAGAGTGAAAGGAAGATTTTTGAAGAGTTAAAAATACTTTTAGGAATCACCACACAGTTTTCCACAGAGGTTGTACTAGTTCACACTCCCACAAACAGTGCAGAAGTGTTCCCTTTTCCCCGCATCCTCGCCCGCATCTGTTTTTTTTTTTTGTTATTGATAAGGGTCATCCTGATTGGAGTTGGGTGGCATTTCAGTGTGGTTTTAGTTTGCATTTCTTTGATCATGAGCATTTTTTCATGTATCTGTTGACTGCTTGTATTTCCTATTTTGAGAAATGTCTATTCATATCTTTTGCCCACTTTTTAATGGGCTGTTTTTTTTTTTCTTTTCGACATTTGAGTTCCTTGTAGATCCTGGAAATTAGGCCTTTCTCAGATATATAGTTGGAAAACAGTGTGATGATTTCTAAAAGATCTAAAAATCAACCTTTCATACAACCCAGCAATCTCCCTTCTGGGAATATACTTGGAGGAACTCAAATCACTCTATGAAAAAGATACCTGCACACACATGTTTATTTCAGCATTATTCACAACAGCAAAAACATGGAAGCAACCATGCTGCCCATTGAAGTGAACTGGGTAAAGAAAATGTGATGCATATACATAATGGAATATTATGCAGCCATAAAAAAGAACAGAATTATGAATTCTGTGGCTACTTGGATGGATTTAGAGTCTATAATACTCAGTAATCTATCACAGGAATAAAGAACTGAGTACCACATGTTCTCACTCATAAGTGGACCCTGAACAATTATCATGACGCTATAAGAAAGGGATTGGCAGTAATGGGAAACTGTCAGGGGATGGGGGAACACACTTCATCAATAAGGATACCTGATCTCAAACCAGGTGTAGTGGGGACCAGAGTGAAACCCAAACTTTACCTGTACAGTGAGCATTTGTATACCTAAACCTGAATTGTACCCCACCTCTTTAAAATAAAATAAAAAAATACTTTCATTCATTGAGGGGATGGACCCAATGGAAAGATTGTAAGTAATTATGCAAAAGCTATAGCAGAAGCAGGAATGTCCTGAAGGAGCTGAATGTTACAGATGGACAATGTTTTTCACATGCTACAGTTTGCCAGCCTAATAATCTTGAGAGATATTCAATTAAATGAGCTGATTGTCATAGGTTATGCTCATTGTCAATCTATGTTGATTCTTGGTCATCATTTGTATCCTCAGAAACTAGATATCTTATCAGAGTCACTGAACTTATTGACATTGACCTTTACTGCAAAGTAGAATTCTACCCGTGAGAGGGCCACACATGTCTTGAACTGCCATTTCTTTTAACACCCTGGGTCTTTCACTTTCAAGATGAAGAAATAGTACCAGAGAGTATGTTACTGGTCCCTAAATCATTAAACACTTAGTGTCAGAGCATGAGGCCAGGTGTACTTTCTGCTTCAGTATGAAGAATTTTTCTCTAGTTTTAACTTACTATGTACGAATATTCATACCTTACTCTTTCAGTAATCTATTGCTATACATTAAACAACCCGAAACACGGTGGCTTAAAACAACCATGCTTTTTATTACTGTGTTCCTTTATTACATGCTTTATTATTTTCTTATTGTTTTCTGGGTTGACTGAGCTCACTTGGGCAGTTCTACCTTAGGAATTATCTAAGCAGCTATGGTGAGATCTGAGAAGCTGGAGTCATCTGAAGATACAAAGGAATTGCATGTTTAATATGGCTGACTCATATGATGCTAGTTGAAGGACGAGAACTCAGCTGGAGTTGACCACCAGAGCACTTTCTTTTTATTTTATTTTATTTTTTGAGTTGGAGTCTCACTCTGTTGCCCAGGCTGGAGTGCACTGGCATACTCATGGCCACTGCATCCCCGACCTTGTGGGCCCAGGCCCAGTTGTGTGCCTCAGCTTTCCAAGTAGCTGGAACTACAGGCATGTGCCACCACACCTGGCTAATTTTCTGATTTATTGTAGAGTCGAAGAGTCGCCAAGTTGCCCAGGCTGGTCTCGAACCCTGGGCTCCGGCAATCCTCTAGCCTCGTCCTCTCAAAGTGCTGGGATTACAGGTGTGAGCCACCATGCCCGACCCGTTATCCTTATTTTAAAGAGGCAGGAACTAAAGCTCAGAGAAACTAAATCCATTTTCCAAGGTCTTATAGCCAGGAAGGGACAAAAGCAGAACGAATGCCAACCCCAGAGTGTCTCCCCCACCCTACTCTAGCTTCACATCATGGTAGGGCAGGAGGGACCAACACCATGCCATGGAAACAAAGAGGCATGATGTTATCATCAGGTGTTGAAAGTAAGATTAGGGCTATTTCTTGGTGCACCTGAAATCACCCTGCCAACCTTGGATAGGTCATCCAGGGTGAAGCAGGTCTAAAAAGTATATAGAGAGGGTCAGAGTCTCACTCTGCTACCCAGGCTGTCACAGCTCACCACAGCCTCGACCTCCTGGGCACAGATGGTCCACCTCAGCCTTCCAAGTACCCGGGACTACAGGCACACGTCACCACGCTCAGCTAATTTTTAAAATTTTTTTCTAGAGATGAAGCCTCACTATGTTGCCCAGGCTGGCCTCAAACTCCTGGCCTCAAGTGATCCTCCCATCTCAGCCTCTCAAATTGCTGAGATTATAGACGTGAGCCACCACACCTGGCTGATATATTTTAAAAATACGATTAGGTGGTGTATTCGTTTGCTAGGTCCACCATAACAAAATATCACAGACTAGATGACTTTAACAATAGACATTTCTTTCCTCACAGTTCTGGAGGCTGGAAGTCTGAGGTCAAGGTGTCCACAGGGTTGGTTTCCCCTGAGTCTCTTTCCTCGACCTGCAGATGGACACCTTGTCTCTGTGTCCTCACATGGTCTTTCCTCTGTGTGCGTGTGCCCCTGGTGTCTGTGTGTCCTCATCTCCTCTTCTTATAAGGACGCTGGTCACACTGGACTAGATCTCACCCTAAGAGACTCATTTTAACTTTATCACCTCTTTAAAGGCTCTCTCTCCAAATACAGTCAATTTTGAGGTCCTGGGCGGTAAGGCTTCAACACATGAATTTGGAGGGGACACAGTTCAGCCCTTGACAGGAGGTTAGTGAGGGCCCTTTCTAGAGATGAACTGGAAGAGAGATGGGTGGACAGTAAGGGTGGGCACTGGTTTCCAAGCCATAGTCAAGTCATTGGGCCGTGCTGGCCTAGTCGACTCAGGACCTATAAGGAGGCCCATCTGAGTTCCATGGGCCCAGGGTACTGAGCGCTCCCAGGACCAAGTGATTCTTCCAATCACTTTGCTGAACTTGGATAATGCACTTGTAGGGTCAGATAATTCAGTTTAGAAACTTAGAATCTTCTGTGGGCCACAGCAGTGTGAAGATAGATATTTCACACAACTGATCCATATACTTAAAAATGATTAAGAGAGTACACTTAATGGCATGGGATTGTAAACACAATAATAAAAAAAATCTCCTTGTGGAGAATGTTCTCCATATATTCATGGGAGTTGTAATACTTTCTTGCAGCTACTTCTAGAAAGAGGCCCTCAAAGACCTCCTAACTGAGTATTGCTATAAAGAAATAAAACTTGGCCAGGTGTGGTGGCTCATGCCTGTAATCCCAGCATTTTGGGAGGTGGAGGCAAGAGGATCGCCTGAGCCAGATGTTTGAAACTAGCCTGGGCAACTTGGTGAGACCTCATCTCTACAATAAAATTTAAAAAAATTAGTCAGGTGTCATGGCACACACCTGTAGTTCCAGCTAATTGGAAGACTAAGGCAGAAGGATCACCTGAGCCTAGCTGGTCAAGGCTGCGGTGGCTGTGAGCATGCCACTGCACTCTAGTCTGGGCAAGAGTGAGACTCCAACTCAAAAGAAAAGAAAACAGGCCGGGCGTGGTGGCTGAAGCCTGTGATCCCAGCACTTTGGGAGGCCGAGGCAAGAGGATTGCCTGAGCTTGCGGGTTCGAGACCAGCCTGGGCAGCATAGTGAGTCCTCGTCTCTACGATAAATCAAAAAACTAGCCAGGTGTGGTAGCACGCGCCTGTAGTTCCGGCTACTTGGAAGGCTGAGGCAGAAGGGTCACCTGAGCCCAGCAGGTCAAGGCTGCGGTGGCTGGGAGCGTGCCACTGCACTCTAGTCTGGGCGACAGAGTGAGCCTCCAACTCAAAAAAAACCAAAACAAAACACAATAAAACCCTCTCCTGACAAAGTTAGACCCTGTTCTCAAACCTCCCAAAGTGGAGAGAAATGACTTGCCCTATGGTAGCCTTCACTGACTTTCCCAGGCACCCTTTTCTGCATTTAAGCTAAAATTCTCAATGGCCTGCAATATAGAACCTACCCCATAATGAATCAGTACACCAAAAGGAGGTTGCAAGAGCTCTCTCATAGCCCAGAGTTGAGCTTATCTCCAGCAGTTTTCAATCGATTTGAAAAATAAAGGAAAACAGATCCTAACTTGCTGGGTTTCACTTCACACACACTCTTTTATATAAATGTAGCACCCTCCCATCATAAAGCAGGAATGCCTTTCTGGAATCTCATTTCATCACTGAGCTTGAAAACCGACCACTTACACATTTTGAAAAACACAAATAAGCGGCTTGCTCGATTAAGAAAAAATGTGAGCGTTCCAATACTTACTGCAGAGATATTCTCTGCAGAGATATTATTGCAGAGATATTCTGTTTTTGAAATCATTGGGACCTGAATAATTAACGGGAGGGGAAATGTTCCTTTATTTCACACTTGTTGAATATCTGATGCCTTAATTTTTATAGCAGTCCCCAGAGATAGATGTCATGGGGAAACTTAGGGGTTTGGATCTGCAGGCAAGATACTAGCATCACTGGGAAAATTAAACATTATGTGGTGGAGTAGGGATTTTGGGGACTCCACCACTCCAAATCCCATGTCTCTTCTCCTGCCTCTTGAAAGGCTGTGTCCATGGTCAGGATGCTGGGAGATTAACTGTGTGGACTCTAAAGAGATGACCAGTGCCCGTGGCTGGATCAAAACTGGCGTCTGGGCTCAGGTGGTGCGGACAACCTGTCTCTCTGTCCAGCGTCATGGTTTCAACCTCCACAGAGGTGAATGTGCTCTACTGCTTTTGTTAGGGTAGAGGCAATGTCTCACTATGTTGCCCAGGCGAGTCTCAAATTCCTGGCCTCAAGCCATCCTCCCACCTTGGCCGCCAAGAGTGTTGGGATTACAGGCACGAGCCACTGCACCCGGCCAACTCTCTGACTTTTCCATGTCTCCCAGTGGGGCTTCTCGGCCCCGCCCTTCCAGTCCAAAAATGTGCACTGCCGATCTCCGCAGAAATCAGACCAGAGGGTGGCAATGTCAGGCCTGAGAGTTATTTTGGAAACTACTTGGATGCCCTTCTCTGTTTTCCAGGTAAGGAAACAGGGTCCTAGACAGAAGAATCCTCTTGTCCCAGGTCACACAGCTAGACAGAGACACAGATGGTACCACTAACCCAATGGTCCACCCGCCTCCCTGGATGGACGAGGAAACGAGGCTAATATTAATGGGTGTCTATTCAGTGCCAGACAGTGCCCGAGGGCGGCATGTATTTTATCTCAGGTGATGCTTTTGAGGTCACTGTCCATATGCCCAGTTTTACAGACGAAGTTTAGAGAGATCGGGTGGCTTGTTTAAGATAACACTCTTAGCCAGGCTCGGTGGCTCAGCCTGTCTTCTCGCACTTTGGGAGGCTGAGGTGAGTGGATTGCCTGAGCCCGCGGGTTCGAGACCCGCCTGGGCGACTTGGCGAGACCTCATCTCCACAATAAATCAAAAAATCAGCCGGGCGTGATAGCACGTGCCTGTAATTCCGGCTACTTGGAAGGCTGAGGTGGAAGGATCGCCGGAACCCAGCAGGTCGAGGCTGCAGTGGCCGGGAGCGACCACTGCACTCTAGTCTGTGCGACGGAGTGAGACTCCAACTAAAAAAAAAAAAAAAAAAAAGATATACCATGCTCCAGGGACCCAAGTTCCGCCCAGACCAGAATTCTTTCTCTAGCAAAAACACCATGCAACGAGTTGCCAAAGGGTCAGTTTACCTATCCATCTTGGAAATGCCTGCTGAAACCCATTATTTGTTATTTTAGCCTGTAACTTCTGCTGGCGGGGTAAGTTAAAAATCTATATATATTTTTTTTAACCTCACTGCCAGGGAGTTCTTTGAGTTTATTTTTGTTCGTTTGTTTTTGTTTTTCCCCCTAACTCCACCCTTTTTGAGAGTCTTATATCATCCTAGCCATGCCCAACATCCATTCTTCAGTACTCCAATGCCAGCACATAGCTGTTTTACAGAAGATACTTACGCATTCCTATCAGTTGAAGCTCCATGAGGGCAGGGGTTATATGTACCTCAGGAAGCACAGTACCTGTGCCATCCAGCTGGTACCAGTATAGGGAGTTGTCATGTATTTGGTTTGGTTTCTATGTTTCAAGGCTTTTTCCTGATAAAATAAACTTCCCAACTCTCTCCCAGAGCAAAACTGCCAGTTCTGCTAACTGGGTCACTTTCCAGGGAGCCAAGATTCTTTTCCCCTTGGTTTTGTCTAGGGCCTAGACCCAGTGAGTTGAGCTCTAAGGACTTGCCAAGGCTTTCTGTTAATACCAGTTTCTACAAACATCCCGTACCCTGTCCGTCCCCCTCCCCCACCCTCAACCAGAACCTCCACCTCAAAGGTCAACCTGCCAGACAGGGTCTCTGGAAAGTTTGAGGCAGTCCCTACCCTGTAATTTACCTGAAGCCCCAGGCAAAGGTACAGATTCTAGTTCACAGCTGCCACCAGTTTGATTGTGTCATGGGTGAGAAGAACCCTTTAAATGAGCTCCTCTGATTAATCATTCTTGAGCCCATTGCAGCTTTCCTAGCGGGTTGAATCAACTGCCCAACTCCTAAACAACTGTGTTAGAAGTTTGGATGCAGCTTGTTTTTAAAGGTCTATATGAAGCCTGGTCATCATAGTGATATTCTGCCTCTACCAAAAAAAAAAAAAAATTAAAACTAGCAGGACATGGCGGTTCATGCCTGTAATCCTAGCACTTTGGGAGGCCGAGGCAGGACAATCACTAGACCAGATATTCAAGACCAGCCTGGGCAACATAGCAAGACTCTGTGTCTACAAAATTTTTTTTTATTTTTATTAAAAATTAAGCTGGGATCGGTGACTCAGCCTGTAATCCCGCACCTTGGGAGGCTGAGGTGAGTGGATTGCCTGAGCCCCAGGGTTCAAGATCCACCTGGGCAACTTGGCAAGACCTCATCTCTACAATAATCAAAAATTAGCCGGGCGTCTTGGCAAGACCTCATCTCTACAATAATCAAAAATTAGCCGGGCGTGGTATCGCGTGCCTGTAGTTCCAGCTACTTGGAAGGCTGAGGCGGAAGGATCGCCGGAGCCCAGCAGATCGAGGCTGCGGTAGCCGGGAGCAGCCACTGCACTCCAGTCTGGGCAACAGAGTGAGACTCCAACTCAAAAAAAGAAAAAAAAAAATTAAAGATTAGCTGGGTGGGTGGGCTCGGTGACTCAGCCTGTAATCCCAACACTTTGGGAGGCCGAGGCAAGTGGATTGCCTGAGTGGTTCGAGACCAGCCTAGGCAATTTGATGAGACCTCATTTCTACAATAAAAAATAAAAAATTATCTGGGCATGGTAGCACGCACCTGTAGTTCCGGCTGAGGTGGAAGGATCACCGGAGCCCAGCAGGTTGACGCTGGGGTGTCCGTGAGTGTGCCACTGCACTCCAGCCTGGGCGACGGAGTGAGGCTCCAACTCAAAAAAAAAAAAAAAAATTAGCTGAGTGTGGTGGCACATGCCTGTAGTCCCAGCTACTCAGAAGGCTGAGATGGGAGAATCGTTTGAGCCCAGGAGTTCCAGACTGCAGCAGGCTATGATTGCACCCCTGAACTTCAACCTGGGCAGCAGAGAAAGACTCCTGTCATAAAATGTAAAAAAATCACACGTCTATATGAGAGACCAGTTACTTAATGTGGTTGTCTTGTCCAGAGAAAGAAATTAAAGGAGAATTACTGGAGATGTAGGTGAGGAACAGGATCTCTTTGGCGGACTTGGGGGGAGAAGGAGAAACTCATGCTGATTCACTTACTGTGTACACATAGAAATGTAAATAAATAAGTATATTTAACATATATATACAAATAAAAAATATACAAAATAATAATACATACAAAAATTATGCAAATAATCTGTGCAGGCGGCTAGATGAACACTCACAAACCAGAACCCAGATCAGGAACTTCATCAGCACTTTATCTGCATCCCCAGAAGTCTCTCTTCTGCCCCTGATTTTGCCTATTTGTGATGGAATCGTGCAGTATGAGATATTTGGATCTGGCTGTTTTTGTTCAACATTATGTGTATGAGACTCATTCATGCTATTGAGTGTAGCAGTAGTCTGTTGATTCTTATTGAAGAATAGTGGTATGCGTTTTGTTAGCATACCACTATTTATGCATGGGTTCCCTACTTGGTGGTTTTTCAGACAATTTCCAGATAGAGAAAGCATAGAGTGCTGCTATCAACAAGCTAGTACGTGTCTTTTGGTGAACATACATACGTATATTGGGTATATACTTAGGAGTGGTACTGCTGGGTCATAAGTAAAGCAATTGTTTGACCTCAGTGGATACTAGTACAGGCTAGTTGTTTAGCTTTGGGTGTGTAGCATGGTGGTCAGGAGTGCAGTTCTGAAAACAGACTCTCCCTCCAGTTATGTGAGCTTGGACATGTTACTCAGCCTCCCAGAGGCTTCATTTTCACATCTGTATGATGGGGATATTGATTGCGTACACTGGCTGACTAGGGCGATGTGAGAACTGACTAGGGTGGGTATTTAACTTAGTGCTATGTCAGTCATACAATAGGCCCTCAGCAATAAGTAATCTTCCACTGATTGCTGCCCTAACTTCTTCCTTACAGAGGGAGGGTCTGTGCCTGTGAGGAGACAGAAAGCTTGATTTCTTGCTGGAGGCACTGGACAACAGCATGTTTGGAGTTCTCATTTGGAACACGCAGAGATCTTTGCCCAGGTAAGGCAAAGATGGGATCCTGCGGACAGCTCCAGAGATGGAGGCAGGAAAGAACTTTTCCGTTTGCACACACACAAGGGAAGTTCTTCTTAAAGCCAAACCCACCAAACAAACAAAACAGAGCCGAGGGGATTCGCTTGAAAAGCGATCACAGTGTTTTAGGTTCTAATCCAATGCAACATCCAGCTCAGATCTGCACTGCCCGGCAAACTTACACAAGTTTGGGGAAATCTGCCATGGTTTCTCTCACCCCTCTACCCCTTCCCGTCCCTTTTCCCTGCCGGCTTAACTCCTGCTCTCAGCACTTAACGCTAATACCTTTGGGCAGGCTCCACCGCGGAGTTTAACCAGCTGCCAAGTTAAATAACGCGGAGGATCCTAAGCCGTCTTCCCAGGGAGTCGGAAATCGACATCTCCCCACATCGCAGGGCCAGTCACTCACCAAAGCGCCTTTCTATTTCAAATATACACATGCATATATGAATTGTGTATTACATATAAAAATGTAGCATGAGCGTTTTTTATAAACGAGTATCTCCCTCGGGCTGCCCACCAAAATCGCGCAGCAAGTGAAAAACCCAGGTGGGCGAGATGACTTCCTTTTCTCACTGCGCCTCACAAAATGACACGTCCACTGGCATATTGCTGCACGCGGGTATTGGATCAGATTCCTCATTAAATAGCATTTGTAGTGAAGGGTTGACCATAGTATGCATACAAGTATATACACGCATGCATGCATACACACAGTAGTATAGATATGCATATAATGTGTCTGTGAATATATATGCATCCAGGGCAGATAGGAGAGCGCACAAGACTTGCCCAGAGAGAGACTGCAGACCTCATCCTTTGGGAGGCTCTGTCTGGCCTAGGAGTGTGTACACTGCCCAGATTTCCAAAGACGCAGCAAATGTCCTCTGATGCGATCGCTAGGGAGTTGGGAGGATCCTGGAAGTCATGATAGGTTGGCACTACCGTCCCTCCCCGCCCCCGCCCCGGGCTGAAAAGCCGGTTGCCCCTGGCTAATAGGCACCTCTCCCGTCCGTGCCTGGGTAAAAACTAGTCTGTGGTGCACTGAGATTTGCAAACCAGTCCCTGAATTCAGGGGCGCTGCAAAACACCCGCCGGATGCAGTGGGCCGGGCGCTCGGCCACCCTGGCTGCGATCACCGCAGCCTCTCAAAGGATGCGGGCAGATGCAGACGGCTCTGGCCCATCTGTCCCTAGAGGGCCGGGCCTGGGACTGTGCTCCGCGCCGGTACCCGAAACCCGGGAGCTCGCCGGCGCGCCCGGGGTATCCGGGGCTCTTTGTCTCCCGACAGCACTAATCCTGAGAACAACGCGCACCGAAGGCAGAGGCCCCTGTGCCTTGGACAAGCCCGCCACCGGCAAGCCTGTTCGAATGTTTTCAATAAAATGCTTCCCGGGGAAGAAAAAAAAAGAGGTTCACGGAAGAATTTCTCTTCAGAAGTTAATCTATTTTGAGCAGTGGTTAAGCGCGGCACCAAGTAAATCAGATTCTAAATATCCCCTTGGAAAAAAGGAAGAAAAGAAAGAGGGAAGGGGAAAAGGAAGAGAAAGATGGAGAGAAAGACGAGGGATGGAGGAGGGAAGTACATTCATGCCTTAAACCATAAAGTTTGTTTGGTTTGGGGTTGGTGGTGTTTTATTTTTTCCCCCCAAACAAGTCACGAAGAAGCAGGGTGAAAAAATATCAAGTCTGCCCAGTGCGTGTCTCCCCAAACTCGGCAGCCGTGAGCGAGCGTGCCTTCTCCCCCAAAGCTGCTCAGCTCCCTGGAGAGCTGGCATACGTAGGACAACGTGTTATGTATTGCAACCTGATGAGAAAACAATGATCATGGTTTTAAAAATAATTGTGCCCCTTGTCAACTAGAACTGGGAGAGATGCACGCCACCGAGGCTGAAATCGGACCGCCTCTTTGGGGTGGAAAAGCTTGCCTTTTCCTTCCGTGGTGCAAATGCGTGAGGTTTTGCACACACAAAAAGGGATTTTCCTCCGAGATTGTCTACCCCGCAGGAAGGCGTCTGCTAAGTAATCTGTCCTAAAGTGAGGGCGATTTCTGACATTAAAAAAAAATCTTTTTAAAAAAAGTCATCGTTACAGTGGTTCGGGTTAGTGACCATAAAATGGCCAGAGGGAAGGGGCGGGAGGAAGGAGCGACTCAGCTCTAGCCGCGCCAGTCATATTTAATATGCTTCCCACAAGAGAAGCTCCTGTAAAATCAATAGACAGCCGCCAGCTGTGCTTAAACCTGCGATTTCAATTAAAACACTGCGCTCCAGCCCTTGGGGTTGGGCCCGGATCCCCAATCAGTGGTGAGCCAGCGGCTCGGCCAGGGCGCGGCGTCGCACGGCCGCGGATCCCAGAGGTCGCCGCCTCGGGTCAGGCCCCGCAGAGCCGCAGACGCGCCCAGCCTCGGCGCCCTGCTCTGCGGCGTGGGAAGCACAGAGGCCGTCGAGGGGTTTCAGGCCTAACTCTGGTGGTGTGTTTCTCTGCCGCGGCCAAGATGTTGAGGCCCCAGAGAGGGCCAGATGGTGAGGAGGCTTTCCGAAGGAAATAGGCCTGGCGTTGAGGCCTTGGTCTGGAGAAGGCCCCATGGTGAATACAGGCCCGGCCGTGCGTGATGGGCTGCAGCCCATGCCGTCGAGCGAGGCGGACGGCCGTGGGCCTGGGCGCCCCTGGATGACCCGAGCTCCACCTGAGAATCCCACCCCTGGAGAAGAGTGCGCCCTGTGGCCTGGTAGGCCTCGTTCGGGCCACCACCCGTGCCTCCTGGTCAGGCGGCCTTCTGGGTCCCGGACTCGACGACCTCGAGGCACCCACACCTCCGATGGCATACGAGTGACCACATGGGTTGAGAGAGAGACCGAGACTTCCAGAATGTCACCACAGCCTGGGCCCACTTCTACTGGAAAATCATCTCTTTAAAGGACAGGACTTCTTGGTGGGGATAGGGAATGGGATGGGTAGAAACACTTTATTTTCAAACTGTGAATGGATTTACATTCCTGAAACATCTGCTTAACCCTGAAGCCTCCCGTTGTCCTTCGAATCATTTTTGATCCCCCCTCAGTCACCCTCTCCCCTCGCTGAGCCTCTCCATCAACTCCCAAAAATCGTGAAATTTTAATTTCTATAGTTGTCCCTCTTTTGGAGAAAAAGAAAGCAGTTCAGCCTCAAAATAAACACACACACACAAAGATGCTGCATATAAGAATGAATTTGGAGGGTTGGGGGCAGTGAATGGAAATCTCAGCACTCCCTTCACCATGCGCCACATTTCCCCAGTCCTCTATTATTCTGCCTGAAATCATCTCGTTTACAGAAAATATTTGTTTGCACTATTAGTTGGTACTGGAGTTAATTACTCAATGTGTTAACGTGAAGTAATATGTATAAAAGTAGGATCAGTGTTTATTGTGTGGGTGAGCTGTTGAGCGGTGCTTGAATAAACTGCAATTAGGGTTAGATAGAGATTAATTAACATGTGAGTGGCAAGGTGTAAAATAGTTTCCAACCCTCCACTTCAATATAATCTGCAGGCGAGGGAAGGAGAAGTTTGTGGAAGCTAATTAAATACTTTCATAAAAGCCAGTGTATTCACCCAACATTTGGAAAGAGAGGCACATTAGGGGCAACTTGTTTTTACCCAAATGTTTTCTTTCTGCGGAGGTAGCACTCCTTTGTGATGCCGGCGAGAGAGAGATGGCTTATGCAGCCACAAAAAGCGCTAGAAGTGGCAAGGCAGGTTCATGGGAAGCCCTTGGAAGCCTTTCAGCCTGATGGAGCTTTCAAACCAGCAGATCTTTCGAGCTGCTGCGGAGATCAACAATTACTCAATTTGGAAAAAGGGTTGGGGTGCGGTGCTGATGGCAGGCAGGATCCACAGGAAAGTCGGGATAGAAATTCGGGTCTTGAGATGCTGCAGGTGTATTGATATTGTTTCAATGTTGGGGTGAGTTGGTTTGTTTCGTGTTTGGTGGGAGGAGGGAATAATCTGTACTCTTGTGTTCACATTAACGTAGGGATGGGGATGCATTGGGTCTGGAATTCCGCCTCTTGGAGCATCTCCTAAATTAAATGGGCTGTGTGGAAGTGTTCTCCAGATGAACAAGCCTCTTTCTAGCTTGGAAATCTGGAAGTTTGGGGCCGCTGGGAATGGGGGTGATGTTAAGGGAACAGATTTATGATTGATTGCTAAATTTGGGGGCAGTTTCAGAGTTTAGCAGGGTGAGAGCATTAACCTCCCACAGTCCATCCTCAGGTCGCTTCCCTCACCCCCCCCCCCCCACCAACACCACCACACCTCTCTTTGTTCCCTCTCTTTATTTCCCAAGTACACTTGTCCTTTTCCTTACCTGCTACGTCCATATCCTGTCTAAAATTGTCCGTCATTGGAGCTACAACTGGATGGGTGAGTAGAAGGAAAGAAAAGTTCTGAAAGGAAAAAGGGAGAGATTTGCCCAAAGTTAAACCTGGGGCTCTCCTCCACCATCCCTTCACGGTTTCTGGGGACATTTTCCACCACTGAGGGACCTGAAACCGGATACTCAGCACCCTGGAGACCTGTTCCTGAGTGAAGAAGGAGAGGGTTTGCTTCCAAGCAGCACTTCCTCGGCTGCACATGATCGTGCGTCTTTGGAGATGGAATTCACTATCAAACCCTCAACCCTGTTTGCTCATATTATACCCACCGTAATCCTCTTAAACTGTGGTTGCCGCTACAAAGCTCGTGGTCTTGCAAAAGCCGACTGGAAAGATATAATTGTCCCGCGAACAAAACCGGCCAAAAGTTTTCAAAAACCCCTGCGCCCCTCCTCCCCATTTCCTAAACCTAATTCTCTCGCTCGCTCTCTTGCTTGCCACCCGCCCCCCCATAAGAACCCTCAGCCTCGATCACTTTTGTTGTCGCCAATAGCACCCGGCCTGTTGAAAGTGCTGGAGCGTCTTTGAGCAGTTTGTTGTGATACGCAGGTGGAATGGTCTGCAAACAGATGCATTCAGCCCCTCCAAACCAAGCGCCGAGCGCGCTGCTTTTGTGCGCCAGGCACAAAACGCTGAATTCCTCCGAACTTACTTGGGGCCTGTCTAGAAAAGGGCCTTTTCTTCCCTCTGCTTGTACCTCTGGCCACACTAAGTCTCTGCCCGCCCCCCTTCGGGCCCCCTCCCTCTCCTCTCTGATAATCCTTCTCTTTATTTTAGAAAAACACAAAACCCGGTTCCACGCGGTGCTTTAGTGGCTAAAAGTGAAAGAGCTGCCTTGGCAGAATTCAGCTCTATGAATCACTTCGGAAAATTGGTTCGACTGAATGGCCTTAGGAGGAAAAACGTTTTAATAGGATCCAGGGGAGGTTCTGCTGTTTCAATCTGCTCCTTAAACAGGTGGAGATTGGACCTTCTCAATTATACAAACAGTAAGTACCCATCAACTGGGAGAGCTGCCCTCCGAATCCTCCCCGCACGCAGCCCTAAACCAGCAGCAGAGCCCGGCTTTGCCTCCCTCAGAAAGCCGATCGTAAATCAGCAATTCTGATCGATTAGGATCTCAAGTAGGCTTCCGGCTCTCGGTACAGTCTCCCCCAGCCTCAGGCGCAGAGCCGGCCAGAAAGCGGGAGGCGCACCCGCCCGGCGCGGAGGCCCCTGGGATCCCCGCGCGCGGCCTTGCTCTCCGTGACGCTTCGGGGTCGTCCTTAGGCGGCGGGAGTTCTCTCCCGACCTCCGACGCCAGCCAAGGCGAGCTCGTTGCTTTTGCATAAATTAATATTTCCCCATTAACAAGTTCCCCCCTCCAAACGCGGCGCCCGCGTCCATGCGCCACATCCTAATGAGGTAATTATCATTTGCGCGTGTTCGGGGCTGGCGCCGGCTCCGTGGATAAATGGCAGTTTATTAGCACGATGCCCAGCTCGGCTGCGGAGGGCTAAGGGATACTTCGGCTACTAGACTGACACCCAGGGGCCCGCGGCGGCGGCGCGTCCGGGACCCCCCGCCCTCCCCGCGTCCCCCAAACCTGCAGGCCTCCAAAGTTGTGAATCACGCACGGAACTCTGCCTAGGTTTGGGTTTGGGCTCCCCCCCCCTTCCTTCCACCGGCAAAACCATCACGATTCCTCCCCCTCCCCCTCCCGTCTCTTCCCTCTTTCCCGATTCGCAAACCGCTCGCACTTTCCCGAGGGGAGCGCGGGCGCCAGTTGCCTCCTTTTAAAGTTTGAGGGGCGGTGGTGGCGGCGGCCGGCAGGCGCGGGGGAACACAGGGGCCGCTACCGGAGCCGCGCCGCCGCCCATGTCATTCCACTTCAAGTGACTTCATGTGATGTCAGCTGAATGTAAAAGACAGTGATCTCACGCGGAGGGGAAGATGTTTGCCATCAAAATGTGACAGAAGAGACACGCTGCATGGCTCGGAACGCATCTCCTTGGTGGTGGGGGAAAGAGGTAAATGCGAGGTGGCTCTCCGGTCCTCTTTAACTTTGCCCCTTCACTGTCCAGCTCCCAACACGCGTGGCTGAGTCCCGGGTCCAGGGAAGGGCTGGGGGGGGGTTAATTTGAGACTCTTTTCTCCCCCCCCAACTCTGTCTCCTTTTCCTTTGTAAACCCTCCCCCTTCTTCCCCTTTTCAAAGTCCCAGGGTAGGGGCTGGTGGGTTCCTTTGCGCGCCGGGTTAATGGGCGGTAATTTGGTACACTTGGGTGCACTTTGTTCTGCCCCTGTTTATTTGAATGCAAATGGGTGACCCGGGCCCGACTAGGTGCTTATTAAATTGCAGTTTTCCCCCCTGCCTTTTCCGGAATGCAGACTTAAAGGAGAGAGGCTGAGCCCTGGCCCAGCCCGGCTCGGCTCGGCTCCGCGCGCCATGGCAAGCTCGGCTTCCTTGGAGACCATGGTGCCCCCGGCCTGCCCGCGCGCCGGAGCGTCGCCGGCCACTTCCAAGACTCTGGCCTTCTCCATCGAGCGCATCATGGCCAAGACGTCGGAGCCCCGCGCGCCCTTTGAGCCCCGGCCTGGAGCGCTAGAGGCGGACGGCAGCCAGGGCAAGAAACTGCTCAACCTCTGCTCGCCGCTGCCCTGTATGATCCCCCTCCAGCCCCTGGGCTACGAGGTGCCGTCAAAGACACTGCTCAGTTACTCAGAGCTCTGGAAAAGCAGCCTCCGGGCGGGCGGCGGTGGAGGAGGAGGAGGAGGCGGCGGCGGCGGGGGGGCCCCGGTGTGCGGCGCCAGCGGCTTGTGCAAAACCAACTGTGGCGTGTGCTGCAAGGCCGAGCTGGGCCTGGCGCCGTCTGCGCTGCCCGCGGGCAGGGTCATCAAGCCGCAGGTCATCAACCAGGCCGTGGGGCTCCCGGCCAGCGGCTCGCTGTACTACTTCAACTACCTGGACTCGACCGCGTACCCGCCGTCTGAGCTGCTCAGCGGTCACCTCTTCCCGTCCGGCCTCCTTAACGCGCAGGCCCCCGCCGCCCTGGCCGCGCACCCCAAGCTCTTTCTACTGGAGAACGCCAAGCTTGCTGGCCTGGCCGCGGACAAGTTCCCCCATCCGGCCCCCTATCCGCATAAGGAGCGCTTGCCGGCGCCGCTGGAGCAGGTGCTGAAGGAGAACTCGGCCCTGACCGCCGAGCGCGGCGGCGTCAAGGGCCACAGCAAGCTGCCCGGAGGCTCCGCAGATGGCAAGCCCAAGAACTTCACCTGTGAGGTGTGCGGAAAGGTGAGGCCCAGGGGCCATGGGGGCTGGGAGGGGCGGCCAGCGGCGGCTGCTTCCCTAGGGGCAGCCTGGAACGCCCCTTTCTCAAGCTAAGGAGCTCCCCAGTCGCTGCTTCTCAGATTGGGAGCCTAGCTGGGCCTCAGTTTCCCAGTCTGTAAAATGGGATGCCCTTGTCAGCGGCCACACAGTATTGATGTGTAAGCAGCAGGTTGGGAAGCAATCATGAGCTGGAGAAACTCTGGTTTCTGAAGGGAGGTGTCAGTTGGAGGCGGGAGGCTGTGGCCCTCCGGGCCTGATTGTAGGCCCTCGGACCAACGCACCACGAGGCCTCTCCTGTCTTTCCGTAGGTGTTTAACGCTCACTATAACCTCACCCGCCACATGCCGGTCCACACCGGAGCCAGGCCGTTCGTGTGCAAAGTCTGCGGCAAAGGCTTTCGCCAGGCCAGCACGCTCTGCAGACACAAAATTATCCACACCCAGGTACGTGGTCCCGGGTCGGACCCAGCCCGCGCGCAACCCCCCCCCCCCCCCCTTAGCGATGACGTTGGGGGTAGGATGGCCGAGGATTCTCCCTTACCCTCGGAGGGGAGGGAGGAGAAGGGAATGTCCCTTGGAGGTGTTCCCGGGGTGGCCTCTCCGGGCCAGAGTCTTGGCCTTACTGTGCGGGTGCCCTTCTCCTCAGGAAAAGCCGCATAAATGCAACCAGTGCGGCAAAGCCTTCAACCGCAGCTCCACGCTCAACACGCACATCCGCATCCACGCAGGCTACAAGCCATTCGTCTGCGAATTTTGCGGCAAAGGCTTTCACCAAAAAGGTAACGTGCCTGGCGATGGCCTCTCCTCACCTCACTTCGGGACTCGGCGGTCTCGGCTGGAGGAGAGGCACATAGGGATCCGGAGCGAGGCGGGCGGAAAGCTGCAGGCGCGAGCGCAGCATTTCTTTGGAATCGGGTTGTGCCCGGGGCAGGGGGAAGCTGTGCCGGCGGGGTTAACAGACAGCGTTATGTGCAGGCTGGGTTCGCCGGGAGACTGAGTTCGGGCGGTGGGAAGAAAGGAAGGAGGCAGAGGGAAAGGAAACAGGAAAAAGAGCGAGTATGGCCCTATAGAAAAAGGTTCCCTTTGTAGCCGGGACTCCCCTTTCAAATGAAAAAAAAAAAAAAAATTCGAGTC
>CAUYQG010196283.1:0-10091 GCA_963574415.1 Tarsius wallacei
TGCTATAATACTATAAGAAAAGGATTGACAGTAGCAGGAAACTGTGTAGGGGGAAGGGGGACAGGGAGGTGGGATTAACAGTAGTTGATATCTGCCTGGGGAAGTTGGGGGGCATACCTCATCAACACAGGTACCTGCACAATGAATATTTGTATACCTAACCCTGAATTGTACCCCACAGTTTTAAAATAAAGATAAATAAATAAATAAAACAAAATAAGAAATTTAAAAAATACTCTTACACTATAATCTTTTTTATTATTTACTTTTTAAAACTTTGTGTTAAAAATGAAGATATAAGCATATTCATTAGCCTAAACCTACACTTAATCATTAACATCATTAACATCACTGTCTTTTATCTCAACACTTTGTCCCTCTGGAAGGTCTCGGGGCAGTAACAAACATGGCATTGTCCTCTTGTAAGCTAACAATGTCTTTTTCTGGAAAGCCTCTTAAAGGACCTGCCTGAGGTTGTTTTACAGTAAACTGTTTGTTTAAGTAGGAGTACACTCTATAATAACAAATGAAAGTATAGTACAGTAAATACATAAACCGGTAACATAGGAATTTATTACGATTATCAAGTATTATGTGTGGTACATAATTATATTGCTATACTTTTATGCAACTGGCAATGCAATAGATTTGTTTACACCAGCATCACCACAAACACATGCATAATAAATTGTGCTATGTCATTATGATAGCTATGATGTCATTAGGTAATAGAGTTTTTCTGCTCCTTTATATTATTATGGGACCACTGTAATATAGGTGATCTATCACTGACTCAGATGTCATTATGTGGCACGTGAGTGTATATAAGCAGTTCAAAGTCATACTTGCTATATGCTTTGAGTCTTTTCAATACTATAGCACAATTTATTTTACTCCTACAAATAAGCTTGATTTTATTGCATATTGAGTAATCAATTTTTGTTCTTGTTTGGAGAAACATAAGAAATCCCATATCTGAAGATTACCAAAAACATGTACGGTCACTCTATTTCCATCTAAAACCTCCAAATTTTGTACCTAAAGCCCTTATTCAATGAGACACAGATTCAGAAGTAAGGTTCTCGATTTTACACCATTCTTGCTCCCTTTCACTCTCACTTCTAGTCTATTTTCTTTCTGTTTTCCATTGTCTTTTCTTTTAACAAGTATTTACAAAACAATGTTACTGTGGTTTGCGTTCTCGGATATTAGCTCACCAAAAATTCTGCCTCTTGTTTTATGAAGTGTACTGTTTAATTAGGGAGGTTGATAGAAGTCTGCAAGCTATTATTCAGAATATTAGTATGAAATGATGCTGCAGTAGAAAATTCAAGAAATAATTACTTATGGTTTAACCCCATACCAAAAGTTTTTAACTTTACATAATGGAGGTCCTGGAGCTAAGCTCTCTGGATCCAAATCCTGGTTCTACAATTTAATAGATTTGAAAAATAGAGCAAGATACCTACCCACATATATCTTCATTTTATTAATTGAAAAATGAAGATAATAGTAATATCCACCCCCAAAGTATCATTTTAAGAAATACCTAACAAAGGTCCACATCTAGGATCTACAAACAGCCCCATTAAGAAGTGGGCAAAAGACATGAATAGACACTTCGCAAAAGAAGATATTTGGGCAGCCAACAGACACATGAAAAAGTGCTCAGACTCACTAATCAACAGAGAAATGCAAATCAAAACCACATTGAAATAACACCTAACCCCAGTAAGAATGATCATCATTAATAAAACAAACAACAGATGCTGGCAAGGATGTGGAGAAAAAGGAACACTACTACACTGTTGGTGGGAATGCAAACTAGTGCAATCTCTTTGGAAGACAGTATGGTGATTTCTGAAAGAAATAGAAATTAACCTTCCATATACCCAGCAACTCCCCTATTGGGAATATCCCCAGAGGAACTCAAGTCATTCTACCAAAAAGATAACTGCACATGCATGTTTGTTGCTGTTCTATTCACAATAGCAAAAACATGGAACCAACCATGCTACCCATCGATGCTGGACTGGATTTTTTAAATGTGGTTTATATATACAATGAAATATTATGCAGCCATAAAGGACCAACATATGAAACATACGGACTTTGCAGCAACTTGGATGGATTTAGATCCTATCATTCTCAGTGATCTATCACAGAAACAAAGAACAGAGTACCGTATGCTCTCACTCATAAGTGGACCTTGAAAAATTATCATAATACTATGAGAAAGGGATTGACAGTAGTGGGAAACAGCCGAGGCTGGGGGGATTGGCAGTTAGGGAAAACTGCCAGGGGAAGGAGGGGCATGCCTCATCAATAAGGGTACCTGCAAAATGAACATTCGTATACCTCACCCTGAATTGTATACCACATCCTTAAAATAACGAAATAAATAAATGCAGTGAGATAACACATGTAGTATTAGACAACTTTATGGCACTTGCAATTCTTGACAAATGTTAATTATCGATGTTGCTTTTACTTCTATGCCAAATGCCTGTGATATGACTTTTCTGAAAAACTATGTAAGGGCTCTGATTATTCCGATTTTCAATAAGTACCTGCTATGTGTATCTCTACCTGCTTCCTCCATAGTTGAATACTTGGTTATATTCTGTAAACATGGACCTCAGTCTATTGATATTGGTTAATGATTTTGCCAGCTATTTTAATTTACAGCTTACTGTAAATATCTGTCTATAATTCAAACTTCAGTTGACTCCAGTAATCTTACATAATACCGGTTTCAGAAATCTGATATGTTACTAATGTACTATTATCAAAACCATCATTATGAAATCAACATGCCCACTGATATGTAGGTTATTAAACCAGTTTTGTTGCTGCTGTATATGTGATAAAGAAAAATATCTTCCTCATTTTCTTGGTGTGTCTAGTAGATATGTGTAGATGTATTTTCTTCTTCTTCTAGTAGATATATTTAGATGTACTTCTTCCCCAATTACCCTCAATATCCACATAGATGTTGAATCAAGCTTTAGTCATATTTTGTTCATGTAACCCTAGTTTTCTGGGCATATCTAAACAAGAGTTGATACCTGTCTCTTTTCTGTCCAAGAGTATCTGTTATGCATAAAACTATAAGTTGGAAAGTAAATTATTATATTTATACATAAATAGATCATAGGTTCTTGCATTCCACTAGTGTCTGTTATTGTAAATGTTGGTCAAAGATGAAAAAAAAAGTCTGTCAAGTAGAAAAGGGAAGCCATAGACATCAGTTGTTATCTTGTGATTACTTTAAAGATAAAGGTTGTTGCCTCCAATTATAGTCCCCGTTTCCTGCTACTGGTATGTAAAACATTTCTAATACACACAGACACACACATATACAACTTTCCCTTTTCTTTTTATGTCACCATGGAACATATATAGAGTTTATAGTGGTTAAAGTGTTCAGACTAATAAAGGGATAACAGCGAAAATAGAGAAATATTGGAAGTACATTGAAATCTTGAAACCGATTAAGTGGCCCTGCAACATTCCTGAATGCAGAAGTTGGATGTGACTTCTCATTGTCTCCATTTGGGAAGATATTGGATGTATTTATTGTTGTATTCGTGATAATGGATATATGTCAGGTGAAGGAAGCTTTTGAATTATGTATAGACGTGTATGTAGATTGAGCAACTATGGTGAAATATAGTGTGGAGTAATTATAACTGCCAACATACTCTCAAAATATTTCTCAGTAGTCATGTTTTTACTTACCCACTAAATAAGGGTTAGATAATGCACAAAAACTGTCATAGCTAAATTTAGCCTCTCTCTCTTTAAATCTAATCCTATACTCATCCCCAGAAATTTACACTGAGAAACAGAGAAGAGATTATATCAGAGGAATAGGGGTGTTTTATCTATTCCTTTTCTGACATTATTAAAGTTTTCCTATTTCAAGCCCTTACTGAGCTTTAATTGTTAATCTGTTCTGTGAGTTCTGTGAATTGTTTCATCTTTCCATCTTTTTAAAAGTGTTCTTCATGTTTAGGCCAACCCAAATTTGCATCTGATACATGCAAAAACAAAACAAAACAAAACAAAAAAAACAACTGTTTCTAGTATTGCTGCTGATTTTGAGGTCTGAAATATTGGATAAATTGATCCTGAGATTGCTAGCAATGTCCTAAACCCTTGTAGATTAGTGTTACATGCTATCAATCTATGTTTGGAACAAAACAGAGGCTGTTTATCTGTCTTTCTGAGATATATTTATTATTATGTAGGGGAATCAGGGGAGAAAGTAAAAATGTAGGAAATGAGAAAAATTGTTGAAGGAATATCTCCAATTATCCTTAATATTTATTTTGCTTTCATCAGTGGTACCTCATACATGTATTTAAGACAGAAACTTCTGAAAACAAAACCTAAGTTTTTTTAGGAATGACACACTGGTGGAGCTCACAGCCAATTTATACTGACTCCTTCAGCAGCTGTGTTCTTTAAAGCAATGGGCCTCCTTTTTTCTCTTTTATGTTAAACATTTTGTTTATTTTTTTCCTGCTGCTTCAAGTTATCCTACAACTCCATGAAGAAAACAATTGCATAAATCCCTTTCTTCTGGGTTCTTTTTTTTTGGAAAAGCAACATCTGAAAACAGAAGTTTTTACATGTTATCACTAACAGCACAGGCCATCCTACCTCATGCACACTCCATCTTCTTCCCCACAATTTGTTTTAATTGTTACTTATACTAGTATTCTGACAGTAGAAATATATACATATGCTCACTTCATAAAAAGGAAAGTTATTAAAAACAGGAGAAAAATAAAAATTATTTATTACTCTCCATCTAGAAATAACTGTCTTAAAATTGTGAGCGTATTCACTTTTTTCTGGAATGTTTGAAAATGCCTACCTATTTAGAAATTTGAGATTATACATATTTACTTATAATACCTGTTTTTGCTTATAATAGATTGCAAATATTCCTTATGATATGATGTAAGAAGTTAAATAAAAAATTTATTTGATCTCATATTGTTGAACATTTACAATACGAAGTGCCTTAAATTGCAACTATGTCTGGACTTCCATTCAGATCAGATGGTATAGACTTCTTTCTCCCTGATCTTCCTCAAGCACAGCTATATAACCTGAAAATGGTACAGGAAACAACCAAGAAAGAACTCTGGCACACAGTAAGAAGTTGTGCTGGTTTGAAACTTTAACACTAGAACAACACAAACAGCTCTGCAGCAGGGTGTTATATCTTACTACAGCGGCAATGAAAGTTAAACTGCTGCTGAAACCAAAGCCTAAAAATGTAGGCCAAGACCTGCCTATTAAATTTAAATAAAGTACAGTGTCACTGCCTTCACCTTCTCCTTTTCACCTCTTCCTTCTCCTTCTTCATTGTTGAAGGCTGGAGTGCAGTGGAATGAACACGGCTCACCACAGCTTCTACATCCTAGGCTCAGCCTTCTGCCTCAGCTTCCTGAGTAGCTGGTGCTACAAGTGTACACCATGATACTCAGCTACTTTTTTTATTTTTTGCAGAGTCGAGGCCTTGCTATGTTACCTAAACTAGTCTTGAAGTCTTGAATTCAAGCAATCCTCTCATCTCAGGCTCTCAAAGCACTGGAACTACAGGTGTGAGACTGCCTTCTTCAATACAATTTTAAATAGGACTCAGAGGTGCAAACATAATAGGCAAAATGTTCAGTATACAATAAAAATCACCATTATACCAAAATCCAAAAAGTTACAATTTGAATAAAAAAAAAACCAATCAATTGATACCAATACTAAAATGCATCAAATGTTGAAATTAAGTGACAGGATTTTAAAGTAGTAGTCATATCAATGCCTTAAGAATCAGCTACAAATGTTATTGTAGTAGATGAAGTAATGAAAAAATCTACAAAGAAATATAAATTGTACAATAGAAGAGATAATAAAACTGAGAGATATAATGAGAGATTTAAAAACTTGATAGGCTCAATATTAAAGTGGTGATGACAGAGCAGAATCAAGAAAACTGAGAAAAGATTGATGTACTTCATATAATATTTTTTAAAAAGAAAGAAAATTATCTAAAACAAATTTAGCAGAATTTCAGGAACCTCTGGGGCAATGACAAAGATACAGCAGTTGTATCATGAAAGTTACAGAGAAAGAAAAGAAACAGAATGGGGCTGTAAAATATTCACCTACAAATAAAAAAAATAGGAGAACCCCAAATAGAATAAGCCCAAAAGATGTATGCCAAGATGCATCATAATTAAAAAAACTAAGGAGAAAGAAAGCATCTTAAAAGTGGAAATAAATAATACATTACCTATAGAGGGACAAATGTACCACTCTGGTAGGGGATGCTAACAATGAGAGGAGCTGTGCATGGGTCAGAAGTCGAGAGGTACATGGGAAATCTCTGTACTCTCTGCCCAATTTTGCTGTGAACAAAACTTCTCTAGAAAATAAAATCTATTAAAATCTATTTGATTCACCATATCAATAAGCTAAAAAGAAAAACTCTATGACTACTGTTGAAAAAACTTGGTTTAAAAAAATCAGACATATATTTATGATAATGCTTAACAAGTTAAAAATAGAGACATTGATCTCAATATGATTTATTTTATGTGTCCTATAACTAACACCTTATTTAATAGCAAAAGATTAAATCTATTTCCCTAAAATTGGGAAAAATGTTCAGCTGTTCATTCTTACTACTCTTATTCAGCATAATGCTATCCTGTTCAATTCAATACAAGGCAATAAAAACATATAAAAGCATATAGTTTGGAAAGCAAGAAATAAAGCTGTTGTTATTTGCAGATGACATAAGTGTCTACACAGTAAATCCCAAGGAAACTGAACACACGAAAAAAGGATAAACGATCAACAGGAAAAAATTAATTATATGTCTAAATACTAAAAATGAATATATGAAAACCAAAATCTAAACACAATACCCTTTACCATTGCTCCAAAAAAATGGAATAATTATGTATACACTTAACAAATCATATATAGGAATTGTATGCAATGAGATACTATTTTAATATCTCACAGTACATGGAACAATGCATGCTATCATATCATTAAATATGTATTTCCTGATTCCACTGCTACTTAACCTATCATACAAATTATATGGCCAGTCAAATATAGAAGGTAAATGAAAATATAAATAAGCATTCTTAATAAAGCATTTTAGGGAGACAGAGCAAGATGGCAACAGAACTGATCAGAGTCTCTGCAAAAATGAGTGTCCATAAAGTCTGTGTGATTGGGTGTGTGTCAGTGGGTGAGTGAAAGTTCATCTGAGGGAAGACTTGGGTTCAAGCACCCAAGCTCTCCTCTGGAGGTGATTGTAACCCACTATTGCCCTGAGATTGGTGCCCCTAACACACAGGATCATCTGCCATTCTCAAGGGTCTATTAAGAAAGTCCATCTGAGGGGAGACTCTGGTTCAAGCACCGGTTGCTCTCCTCTGGAGGTGACTGCATCCCACCACTGCCCTGAGATTGGAGGCCCCAGCACTCAGGATTGTCTGCCATTCTCAGTTGTCTCTTGAGAAGACACAGCAGAGAACAGCTGCTTCTCAGCAACTGGCACTTAGCCCACACTACCTTCTGTGGTAGCAGGCTGGACACTAGCAGCAGGAACTACGGAGAAGGCAAGGCAAGGAAATCTGGAACTGAGCCCTGCTGCTGATGAGGAGATGCTGACCTCTGCCATTTTCTCTGTCCCAGGACTGGGCAGAGACCTGAGTTGCCCTGTCCTCCTCTGTCCAGCCTCCAACCTAAGATCTGGTTGGCTATCTCTGTACCCCACTGGGACTGATGATCAGACTCAGAGAGATGGACCACCCCTCCCCCCAATGCTGTAACAGGAACAAACACATCTGATCTGAGTGAGAGACTTGACAGCAGTGGCAGTAGCAAATGAATTGGGTGAGTCTGGACCTGATTCACCCTCCTCCCACAGCAGTCCGGCAGGCATCTGACCTATGCTGAGAGCAACCCTATCAACCTGTGCTGAGAGTGTAGGGGATGGGCTTGAGATTGAAGCTACTCCTTACTGCAGCAGCAGCCAAAAGCAGTGGCAGTCAAAAGCGGTAGCAACCAAAGGTGGCAGCAGTACTTGGAAAAGGAACCTGAAGGTCCAGAAACAGCCACAGAGCAAGCTCTTTTTTTCCTTTTTTATCTTTCTGTTTTTGTTTATGCTTTTGTACTTCTTTTGTTTTTGTTATTTTATTGTTGTTTTTTAGATTTTCTGTTTGTGTATGGGTGAGTACATCAACAGGGTTTTGTTTGTTTGTTTATATAATTGTTCATATGTTTGGGATTTTTTAATTTTTTTCTGTCTTTGTTTGTTGCTGCACCTCTCTGTTTTCCCTCTTCTTCTCTTTCTTTGCCTTCCTTTTGTCTCCTTCCTTACTTTTTCCATTTTTTCCTTTTTCTCATCTCATTGTGCTTTCAGGGGGAAAACATATACCCCTACAACATGCACAGATTGTAAGGCAGTGAAAAGGAGGATCTAGAGGGCCCACATATCTGTCAGCAGACACTGGGATCTGCAGATAGCTCCCCCCTTAGTCAAATCTCAAAACTGCAAAAAGCACAGCCCCACAACCCCAGTCTGGCTTCAAAATTGAACAAACCCAGAGGATCTACAAAGGAAGAATAGAGGATTAAGCATACAGAAGAAAAAACTATCCTACCATTACTGAACAATAGAATTAAAGAAGGGAGATAAAGGGGGAGAAAATCTTCACAAAAGAAGAAGAACTAATGGAAGAATATAGTCTTATATGGACCCCTGGGAAGTCAGCAACTGAGAACACAGACTTCAGTACTCAAAAATGAAGAGCCCCCAGAACAACTGTTATCAAATCACAAACCTAGATATCAATATATTTAAAAAGAATAAATATAAGTGAGGAGAGACAAGAGGAAAAAAATGAAGGAGTTGATAACAGACATGATGGCAAAAAATAATACAATGGATGAAATAAATAACAAACTGATAAGCATGGAAAGCAAAATTAACCAAGCAGAAGAAAGAATCTCAGAGCTTGAGGACCATAATATGGAAATAACACAGACTGTTAGAAGCATAGAAAACAGGCTTAAAAAGATGGAACAAAACCTCCAAGAGATGTGTGATTATATCAAGAGGCCAAACCAAAGATTAATTGGAATCCCTGAGGCAGAGAGAGAGATAGAGATCACCCTGGAACTAGCATTCCATAAAATTATCCAAGAAAACTTTCTTCATTTCATCAGACATGTGACCATTCAAACACAAGAGACTCAGAGAACCCCTGCAAGACATCATTTGAGAAGACCAACTACTAGGCACATTGTAATTTGCTTACACTAATTAGGTATAAAAGAAAACATCCTAAAGGCAGCACAAGAGAAAGGTCAGACTACCTACTGGGGAAGACCAGTTAGAATAGCAGCAGACTTACAGGCTAGAAGAGACTGGAGTATAATTTTCAAAGTTATCAATGATAAACAATTTCAACCAAGAATTTCCTACATAGCTAAGCAAAGTTTTCTCAGCAATGGAGAATTAAAATTTTTCCCAGTCAATCCCTAAGACTTTACACCACCTCAAGACCAGCTCTACAAAAAATACTTAAGAAAGTATTAAACACAAAAAAAAGAAAAAAAGAATGCATACACCCTTCACAAGAATACAGGTAAAAGGTTAAAAGTACACATAATTTAACACAAAAATCAAAAGAAAGCCAACAAACAAATAAACAAACAAACAACAACCAACAAACTTTATAAGAACCTCATGACAAGGACAAACTCTCACATCCCCATAATTAGCCTGAATGTGAATGGACTAAATGTACCACTGAAAAGACATAGACTGACAATTTGGATAGAAAATCATGATGCAGCCGGGCTCGGTGGCTCAGCCTGTAATCCCGTGCCTTGGGAGGCTGAGGTGAGTGGATTGCCTGAGCCCGTGGGTTTGAGACCCGCCTGGGCAGGCGAAACCTCATCTCTACAATAAATCAAAAAAATTAGCTGGGCGTGGTAGCACACACCTGTAGTTCCGGCTACTCAGAAGGCTGAGGTGGAAGGATCGCCGG